>PVJN01001883.1:0-129044 GCA_004026805.1 Lasiurus borealis | reverse complement strand
CTTGACACAACCATCTGGCAAAATAACTAAATCAAGAACCACCTCTGGGAATACTTTCGATAAGAATTATTTCCTAGAAAGATGTAATGTTATTCAATTGGCCTTGTACATTTTGCATGTGATATTGTGATATTAAATTCCAAAACATTGTTAACACACACTATCACCTTCTGTCTAATCCTTTCTAATAAAACAGTAATATGCAAATTGATCATCACTCCAACACACATGATGGCTGCTCCTATGTGGTCACAGATCCTGCCCCCATGTGGACACAAGATGGCCAGCAGGGGAGGGCAATTGGGAGACACAAGGCTTGCAAGGGAGGGCAATTGTGGGCGATCAGACCAGCAGGAGAGGGCAGTTGGGAGGGACCAGGCCTGCAAGGGAGGGCAGTTAGGAATGATCAAGCCTGCAGGGAAAGACAATTAGGGGTGAGCAGGCTAGCAGAGGAGGGAAGTTGGGGGTGACCCAGTTGCGGGGGGGGGGGGACCCAGGCCTTCAGGGGAGAGCAGTTGTTGGGGACCAGGCCTACAAGGGAGGGCAGTTAGGGCCAAATAGGCTGGCAGGAGAGTTGTTAGGGGTGACCAGGCTTGCAGGCCGAAGTGGTTAAGGGCAATCAGGAAGGCAGACAGGCGAGCAGTTGGGAGTCAGAAGTCTTGGATTATCAGAGGACTGTCCAACTGCCTTTTTAGCCCCTATCCTACCAAGATTGGGCCTAAATAGACAGTTGGACATACCTCAATGGGTCCCAGATTGGAGAGGGTGCAGGCTGGGCTGAGGGACACCACTCCCCCTCCCCCTGTGCATGAATTTCATGCACTGGGCCTCTAGTATAAAATAAAGGATAACTTAAAAAATTTACTTTGAAGTTTAATGTCCAGTTTATAAATTCACATATTCAAAGATGATCAACTAAAGGACAACTGATGAGATTCACATAATTCTAGTAGGTTGCCTAGTCTTGAGTTTGTAATATATATTTCCTGAGGTGCATTTTAAATCTGTTTTGGACTTTTAGAAAACAGGTGTGACATAAATTATAAATATCTTAAAATTTAATATATATAAGATTTTATGATGGAGAGATTTCAATAAATCAGACATCAGCCAGATGGTAATATGCTGAGGATTCACCGGGGATGGCATATCTTATGAAAGAATGCAGAGAGATAGAAGAGATTAATTCTTCAAAAACTAGACAGACGAAGATAAAATATACTAATTTGCCCTTGTCGAGCACATGGTCTACTAAGTAAACTGTACAGTATAAGATAAAAACAATACAGTATATGAAAAGCCTTTTTTGTAAAAATAAATTGTTATTGTGAAAGTATTACATAAGGCCTCCCTTTCCTCCCATTGCCCTCTTCCATCCCCCTCCCTCCCCAAGCCTTACCCACCCACTGTCTGAATCCTCGGGTTATGCATATACACATATGAGTTCATTGGTTGATCTCTTCCCCCCACCCCTACCTTTCCTCTGAGGTTAGATACATCTATACAATGGAATACTATGCAGCTGTAAAAAAGAAAGAACTCTTACCATTTGTAACAGCATGGATGGACTGAAAGGGCATTTTGCTAAGTGAAATAAGCCAGTCAGAGAAAGTTAAGTATCACATGATCACACTCATATGTGGAATCTAATGACTAACACAAACTGATGAACAAAAATAGACTCAGAGACATATACAAAAAAGCTTTAAAAGGAAAGTGTATAGCAAGCTGTGGGAACCCACAGTATAGTTATGGCTCCATCTAGCAGGCCAGGAAAGTGTTTGAGAAGAGATGAAGCTGGTTGTGAGTCTTAACAGGACTACAAGTTGGCCAGAAAAAGATTCAGGAAGATGATATTCAGTACTAAGGACTCACAAGGTAAGGACTTGGATTTATGAGAAAAGAAAAAGGCATATTTAGGTCTTGAGACAGCCTCTGATATGATTGAGGAGAGGCATGGGTATCTGTTAGGGGATTAGTGGAAATGAGTCTGAAAAAAAAAGATAAGAAAATGAGTCTGAGAGAGCAGTAGGAGGATTTCTTTGTAAGATTCTCCCATCATCTTTAACAAAATTATGTGATATTTGAATTCTTCTACCTAAAATTACCACTTTGATTTAATATCAAACTAGTTTCTGATGCAAATATTTGATTCAAATGAGAGATCCCCTGAAGATGTGACAAGTTCCTTTGACGATTTCAACCATATACTTTATATTTCCATATGCCCTTGAGAGGCTGAGAAGCAGGAAAATATGATGAGAGGTTCAAAATAAACGAGGACTCCTAAGAGTTACTGTAATTAGTGATGAGTAGCAAAACATTTACCACTGGCCCTTTCTGGCTATGTCTATAGACTGAGAATTCCTTTTACCTAAGTATATAAGATGGGATCTGCTGTTGATTTCTCAGACATTGCCTCAGTAACTCTAAATTAGTTCCAACCGAATATTTACGTCATGGAGAGCTTTTTATATTCTGGGGGGAAGGGGGAAGTACATATTATGCTAAGAGTAACATTTCTGGAATGACGTTGGTCATAACATAATGCAATTCATTTCTTTCCGTTGTCAAAATACCAAAGTATACTGTTTACCGGGAAAGGATACAAGTGCATTCTGTTCTCAGAATAAAAGCAGGAGCTGAACAATTTTTCTTGTTGTTGCGGACCAACAAACAATAGGCTTTTGAGAACATTCATTTTGCTGAAAGGCTGGAGGAGTTTAGTCAAGCCCATTGTGCCACCGAAAAACTAAAATGTTTCTGAAAGGCACGCGGCCAGCAGTTCAGGTATCCAGCCATTTTCTTCAACAAACTAGTATATTTTGCTATTGGGTTTTGTAACTAAAATAATCACCCTGTGTATTTTCTCAGCAGGCTGAAGGGGTTGACATTATGGTCCATCTTAAAACAGTAATAAAATAGTCTCAGAGCCTGTTTTTAAGTGGAGATGAAAATTCTTCTTTTTAAAAAAATATGTTTTATTGATTTTTTACAGAGAGGAAAGGAGAGGTATAGAGAGAAACATCCCTGAGAGAGACATTAACCAGCTGCCTCCTGCACGCTCCCTACTGGGGATGCGCCCACAACCAAGATACATGGCCTTGACCCGAATCGAACCTGGGACCCCCCAGTCCACAGACCGACACTCTATCCACTGAGACAAACCGGTTTCGGCTGGAGATGAAAATTCTTGACACAAACTTGTGGCGTTGATTACATATCTAACTCTTGAGATTAAATTTTATATTTAAATATTTCCCTTACAGGAAAATGTTATATATAATAATTAAATTATTAAGCTTTAAAAAGTGGCACTAGAGGAAGTTTTTGACATTTTGCATTCTCAGAATGAAAATGCATGGCTGTATTAAATTCCAGAAACACTGGTGCCCAAGGGGCCATTTTTGGCAACACTGAAATCTGCAAAAGACCCAGCAGACAACCTTTGAGTTGTCTAATTCTTCTGAGGACACTTGCAAATACAGATAATTGATTTTACAGTCTGTCCAACCGACGGATGTCACAACAATACTATCCCAGAATCCATTTTTTATAGCAGCGTAACTGTTAGAGTTCATGTCATGAAACATGAATGGGCATTGTATAAGACTACAATAAACAGCTGTCTTCTTTGTCATAATGGCACTTAATCAATTTTTTCATTTTCAAATTATTCAATCAAATGCATGCCAACATAATCAAACTGACTAGTCCAGACGCTTAATTTCAATGTATGTAGAGAAACCATTAGAGATTTAACAAGCTTCCTTGCATTTTGTAGTAGGTACAGTGGTGAAAAATAGCGTTTAGCATCCTCATTGATTTTTATGGTTCCGGCTATGATGACCCATGCAGAATATGATTCACAAAAAATGGAAGGAATAAGATTTATACTCTTCAGGAAAGGTAAGTATGCTTTTATTTTCTTTATGGTGCACTGAAAAAAATGAGACTAGATAAATGGAGTTCAATTCTCATTTGGTAACTCATGATTCATATAATGTGATGATTCACCTGGTCGTTCGTTCTGAACCAGCAAACTTCCTGCTGAGTTTGCTGATGGACTGTCACTATGCTGAGTGCAGTACAAAGTTAAGTTAGTCAAGGACCTACTCTGTAATTAGAGCTTACTTAAACTTAGCAAGCCTCAGTGTTCTAATCTGTAATGTGAGATATTACTTCCTTTTTCCTAATAATAAGGAATATTACATGTGGTGAAATACTATGTATTCACATAAACATGTGAGTACACACAAACATGCACACTCAACATATCACTTTTTTCTCCAAAGTTTTGAGTTCTATAAAATAATTTAACCTCTGTTTTTAACCAGTTAACATTTTTCACATGCATTGGAAAAAAATTTATTTTTAATGGTATCAGAAACTTTAACTTCAAATCCAGAGTAGGTAAATTCAAGGTTATTTGGGTAATAACCTTGGTTGTTTTTTTGTTTGTTTGTTTGTTTGTTTAAAGGTAATTAAACAGCCTAGCTGGCATGGCTCAGTGGATGAGTATCAACCTATGAACCAGGAGGTCATAGTTCAATTCTTATTCAGGGCACATGCCCAATTGTGGGCTCGATGCCTAGTGTGAGACATGCAGGATGAAGCCAATCAATGATTCTCATCATTGATGTTCCTATCTCTCTCTCTTTTTTCTTCTCTGAAATCAATAAAAAATATATATATTAAAGGTAAGTAAACATGTTTGATGTATGAAATTAGAATATTTTTCCTGAGAATAATCTGTTACAACAATGGAACTGAAGCCCCTCCTGCTCTGATAAATAGACAATGGTTAATCCACTCTAAATTCGCAGTCCCCACATTTATTCAGAGCTGACCTAGTTGTCAGTTGGGACTTTCAAAATGGATTTATGGTTGAAAGTGGATAAGAAACCAGAGAGAAACAAAGTGAGTCATTATGGCCCTTGTGAATAAAACAATTTGCACCTATGGGTAGAGATAAAACTAGCAATGTATAGAAAGTGCTGACTCATAGGCAGCTGTTTGAGTCATCCTGTTGGCTAATAATAGTTAATCAAAGCCTCCCAAATGTAACCTGCATAAGACAGAAGAACATATATATAAGAACACTGAGAACCTTGACTTCTGAAATATTACCTAAGCTGGGGTTACAATCAATGTCCAACAAAACAGATCCATTTCCAGGTAGATGTTCTTATTACCTTTGGTCTTAAAATAGTAATATAAAACTTTACCTAATCTATAATAATAAAAATGTAATATGCTAATTAGGACAGCCAAACCACGTTCTGGATGTCATTCCAGATGAACTTCAGGATGAAGCTGCAGTGGCAGGGGCTGAGACAGAGATGGTTAGGAGTGATCAGGCAAGCAGGCAAGTGATTAGGGGTGATCAGGCATGCAGGTAGTTAGAGGTTATTAGGCAGGCAGACAAGTGATTAGACATGATCAGGAAGGCAGGCAGAGGTGATTAGAGGCAATTAGGCAGGCAATTAGGGATCAGGTAGGCAGGCAGAGTGGTTAGGGGTGTACAGGCAGAGTGGTGAGGGGTCAACAGGCAGGCAGGTGAGTGGTTAAGGGTGATTAGGCAGGCAGGCAGGAGAGTGAGCAGTTAGGAGCCAGCAGTCCCAGATTGCAACAGGAATGTCCTACTGACGGGCAATCAGACATGCCCTGAAGGGTCCTGGATTGGAGAGGGTGCAGGCCAGGCTGAGGGACCACCCTCCACCTTCCCTGCCACCCATGCACTATTGCATGCACTGGGCCTCTAGTTTAATATAAACACTAACAGGAATACGTCTGACATTATATATAGTCTATAGATTGAAGGTTACAGAATTCTTCAGACACTGATGCTTCTAAAACCTTTCTTATTCTGCCAGTTCCCATGCCTATCATCTTATTTTATATTCTCTACAGATCATATACCATCAATGGGTGTGGTGACCCCTACTAATCATTTTTCAAATATCACAAGAAAGGCATGTATCTCAAATCCATTATTCTAGTCTGATATTCTTTACTGAGCCTAGGATTCAGATTTTTAAACCGCTCATGGGCAATTTCCACAATGATGTCCAAGGAGCATTACAAATTGTGTCTAGAATTAAACAATTTGAGTTCACCACCCAAGATCTTTCTTTTGTTGATTTAAAAAAATTCACTTAATCAAAATAAGTATGATACAAATGACCTATGTCAGTAACTACACTGCAATATCCATGTATCAATCCTTAAGTATTTAGACTTCCTAATCCTTCTTTGTCTATATATAATGTTTCCTAATTTTGCTTATATTATCTGCCTGAAATACAATTTAGATCACATATTACAACTAGACTCTATAATCCTGGAATACTGAGTTATGTCCTTTAAGATACCCTCAACTTTTAGCATTGTCTCAGACACATAATTAAAAACTGGTAAATGCTCTTTTAACAAATTAATCTACCTTCCTTAGAAATTTTTAGTGTTATGAAAAGGTCAAATCCAGATGCTTCATATTCTGCCTCAAAAGAAGAAAAGTAAAGGAATTTAAAATAAATACTTTGGGATCTGTTTTCTTGAGTACTGAATATGAAATGACCCATTAATAGAACCACGAATTTCATTAGAATAAATAAGGAAGAACTTGAAAGACTTGGTATAAAAAGATCTGCCCTCTGCACTAAGAAAATAATTATATCTTTCTAAGAAAAATCAGACCCATTATAAGATTGTTCCATAGAATAGTTTGTTATTAATAGACATTGAAGACATTGCCTCCGATGAGTCAATGAATAAACATCTTCTAACTTCAATTTGAATAGACTTCATCACATATGCTCAGCACTTTTATAAATGCTCTACTTATGAAATATGCATTTATAGGTGATGTAAGAGAATTCATCTTCACTTTATGTTAATTAAGGAAGCAAAGTTGAAGTTAAACTAAATCTGATTTGCATGACATATTACTTGCTACATCTTGAAAAAGGTACACAAACAAAATGTGATATTAAAGAAGAACAAATTACGACTCTCTAAAGTAAAGGGACAGCCTTAGCCAGGTAGCTTAGTTGGTTAGAGCATTGTCCCAACCACCAGATATACCAAGGTTATGGGTTCTATCCTCCATCAAGGCACATACAAAAATCAACCAATAAATATATAAATAAATGGAACAATAAATCAAGGTTTTTTTTCTCTCTCTCTTCCAATCAATAAACTTTAAAAAATCAAAAGAAAGGAACAGATTAAAGAGTGACAGTAGTCAAACCATTGAATACTTTAATGACCAAACTGATTTTATCCTTTAAAGGCAATTCATTAGATAGTGAAAGGGATGTCTCATTTGTTCTGGGCATGATTTCATACAAAAAATTCTGCTATTGCCAGTAGCTAGTTTCAGATATTTCCTACACATTTGTCTTTTCCCCAACACACCCTCCATCTCTTCAGGGCTGATTCTCTGCTATTTGGAAAAGATATTCTCTCCTCTCATTACCAAGTTAATACTTTCCCAGTATTTATGGGAAGATTTGCTCCTGAGATATCTGGTATGGTGGATGGGAATAGACTAAGATTCAAAGGTTAAAGGAAAATCTTATATGAGCCCTGCCTTCTTGAAAGAATATAGTATTACTAGAGGCCCGGGGCATGAAATTCATGCACAAAGTGGCGGGGGGCAGGGGGTAAAGGGTGTGGGGAGGGAGGTTGTCCCTCAGCCTAGCCTGCACCCTCTCCAATCTGGGACCTTTTAAGGGATGTTTGACTGCCCATTAAACAGGCAGTCAGACATCCCTCTCACAATCCAGGACTGCTGGCCCCCAACTGCTTGCCTTCCTAATTGCTCCTAATCACTTCTGCCTGTCAGCCATATCACCCCCTAACCACTCCTCTGACAGCCTGATTGCTGCCTAATTGCTCCCTTGTCAGCCTAATTTCCCCTAACTTCCCTCCCCTGCAGGCCTGTGACCCCTAACTTCCCTCCCCTGAAGAGCTGGTACCCCCTAACTGTCCTCCCTTACAGGCTTGATCATCCCCAACTGCCCTCCTTTGCAGCCCTGGTCCCTCCCAAATTCCTTCCCTGTTGGCCTGACTGCCCACAACTGCCCTCTCTCCCAACTACCTGGTCCCTCCCAACTGCCCTTCCCTGCTGGCCATCTTGTCATGGCCATCTTGTGCCCACATGGAGGCAGCATCTTGTGTGTTGGAGTGATAGTCAATTTGCCTATTACTCTTTTATTGGATAGGATAATAATATAAGATAATGAAATAAACTTTAAAAATATATACCAAGTGGTATAGTACCCCATCTTCTGAGAATGGACCCAAACTTATTAAAAGATAGCCTTGTGGGGTCAAAATGTGTACAGTCAACCAGTGGCCTCATGGGAATGCTCCAAACCTGGGAGATGTACATTGAGGGCATAATGTATTGGAAGGGGAACAACATTCCTTGATAAATGTCAGCCTCATGCTTTGAGGAAGCATTTTGCCCATTTTGACCATTAACCGAATGGCCAAGCCTTGTGGTTAAGCAAGCAACAACACAACACAACAAACGTAAAAACTTAGAAGATCATCCAGTGCATTTCTTTCCCATTCTTAAAACACACTAGTGCCGAAGCCGGTTTGGCTCAGTGGATAGAGCATCGGCCTGTGGACTGAAAGGTCCCAAGTTCAATTCCAGTTGAGGGCATGTACCTTGCTTGCGGGCACATCCCCAGTGTGGGGCGTGCAGGAGGCAACTGATCGATGTCTCTCTCTCATCGATGTTTCTGACTCTTTATCCCTCTCCCTTCCTCTCTGTAAAAAATCAATAAAATATATTTTAAAAATAAAAAATAAAACACACTAGTGTTTCACCCCCCACCTCTCTCCAGTCTCACATTGTCTCTGCCCAGGTGAGTGGATCACCGGCCTGGCTGACTAGTGGACGGAGGAGCCCGGCCCTCAGGGCTCAGTCCGCTCCTGTTCCCTTCCTCTGGGAGGAGCACACGCTGGTGCAGGGGAGGTCAGCCCTTCATAGTGAGAGGTCCCTACTGGGGAGCTCAGGTGCTCACCGATAAAAATAGCACCTGTCTCAATAAAAAACTATTCTTCACGCTTTATCTGTCTTATTCCTCAGCCAGCTCAGAATTTTGATAGGGAAGATACACAATATAATTTGGGGGCTCCACACTTCAACTTCCTGGATACCTTTAAGTTTTATTTTTAGCGCTAAAAGCAAAACTTACTGAGCTAATTCCTAAAGTGCTTAGTCCATTCGTATAGGACCTCGAACAAGGTCGTGCTCCTTCTTTAGCTCCAAGTTCTACTTTTGTTGCTGCTACTAAGTCAGGCAGCTACCACTACTACAGCCATTACTGTTATCACCACCGCTGCAGCTGCCATAGAATAAATCAGACATAACTTTTCAAACTGGGCGTTATTATTTTATCTTATAGAAGGTCACTAGGTACTACTTCTAGAAAAATGTCCCTTCAGTTGCCTTCAACATTGAACGCGGGGATTCCGTACTGGAGGTTACTCGTACGATCTTCTTTCTTGCCTCATGATTCCCCTTACTTTTCAAAAGCCTCTGACATTTCTAGTTGTTTTAAATGTTTCCAAACCCACCGACAAATCAGTAAAATAGGTACTGGTGCATTTTAAAATAAAATAAAAAAAAAAGATTTTGAATGAAAAATGTATCTTGGCAATGGAGCCTGAACTATATACCTTTATGCAATCTCGTATGTGATCATCTCGACCTTCACTTACGTAAAGCCAATCAATGTCAAACACATTGAACAGTTCTGCTGACCTCTCTCAAGGTGATTCTATTTTTCCCCAAAATAAAAAAAAAAAGAAAAGAGTTATTGCCATAAATTTTTAACATGAGAGCAGCATGCCCTCCGGAATGTTGCTAAAATGAAATGAAAAGCTAAGCTGTGGTTATGTCATTTGGATAGTCTGGCTCAGAAGTAGCCAAGTTAGATGCTTTTCTTGATTTATAAACTTGAATAAAGGTAACACAGAACATACAGCATGAATTATTTGTACAATTAAATTTTTGCAACTCGCATGGTGAAAAGTGGCACGATTTTGCTATTCAGCGTTCATTAGTGATGTTTACTAAAAGTTAATTCAGTACATTTTACATTTGTCCATAAAAGCCCCATTTTTCACTTGTTTGACTGCATTTTATATTGAATTTGCAGGCTGAGTCAATAAGTGGTTTGGCTCAACATCCTAAAGAAAGACTCTTACTTCTGTTGGTTCAAAGTAGTGCATTCCTCTTTTATTATTTTAGCATTCGTTTATTAATTAAGGATTACAAGTTCATTAATTCACTTATTCAACAGATTCTTTGTTACTACCTCGTATGGTCAGAGCCCTGTCACAACTGCTAAATACAAAGATACTTAAAATAAGTTTTTCATAACAAAATTTATTGGCTAGTGGACATGGGCCAATTTTGCCAATAAATGGACAGGTAATTCATCTCTAATAAATTTGCTGTAAAAATTCTGATTATTATTATTTTAATAAAAGTGTGCTTCATTTTAAAAGTACAAAGGGACATGACTATATACATAGCTGGTGATGTAAACAAGATATACTAGTAGCATGTGTTATATAAGTGCTAAAATAAGTCCTAAGAAAAGTATTTTTTAAAATATACTTTATTGATTTTTACAGAGAGGAAAGGGGAAGGATATAGAGTTAGAAACATCGATGAGAGAGAGCGACATCAATCAGCCGCCTCCTGCACGCCCCCTACTGGGGATGTGCCCGCAACCAAGATACATGCCCTTGACGGGAATCAAACCTGGAACCTTTCAGTCCACAGGCCGATGCTGTATCCACTGAGCCAAACCGGTTTTGGCATAAGAAAAGTTTGGAAGAAAGATGAGTTGTACCGGGGAAAGTTTTTGTGTAGAAGATGGTGCTTATGGGTTAGTACAGTTTCTATTTCTTATTATGATACTATTGGGGGCGAGGGGAGGTAAAAAGGGGGATGTAGTCAAAATCCAAGAATTAGCTTGTGAAAGGCAATGGAGTCATATAGATTATATGACTTCAAATGCTCTCATTGACATGGCACCACTTGGAACTAATGCAGTGACTGAGTCATTGGTGCCTGAAAACATAGCTATTATTTTCTTAATGATCAATATACAGCTATTTAAGTTTGTTTTTGTAGATATTGAGGTGGCTTTATGCTACTAGAGGGAAAAAACATACTAAATATGTTCAAGTTGGTTATTTTTAACATACAGCATCAAGTATGCTATAAGGTTATGCAGACAATTAGAAAGCATATAAGCTTAAAAATAAATTTAGCTCAGTCACCCATGAAGACTCAGACTCAATTTAACACATGGCACCATTCATCAAGAATGAACCACTCAGAAAAGTGCTAGTGGACATGGGCCAATTTTGCCAATAAATGCACAGGTAATTGATCTCTATTCCCACTCCCTGATATTTTCAGCCAAGAAAAAGTGTTTTAATGGGCTAAGAATCAATCAATCTCTTATCTTCCGCCACCACCTCCCATCTCAAATTTGAAAAGTCTTATTTTCAGGATTTGGCAGTTTCAGGTCTTTTGGACAGAATGAAAAGAAACTATTGAGCCAATTGTGGATTGATTGCCTCCCTCTATTTCAAAGCATTGCTTCTGATATTACTCAGTTTCTTGGTTACCTTTCCATAGCATCGAAACAAACTCCTTTAGGAAACTTTAAGATTATGTTCCTTTTAAAAAATACATTTACATATAGTTTTATTGATTTCAGAGAGGAAGAGAGAGAGAGAGACATCAATGATGAGAGAGCATCATTGATCAGTTACCTTCTGCATGCCTCCCACAGGGGATCTAGCCCGCAATCTGGGAATTAAACCATGATCTCCTGGTTCATAGGCCGATGCTCAACCACTGAGCCATGCTGGCCAGGCTCATGATTGTGTTCTTGAACTCTTTTTATTCTTTAGAGCAGTGGTTCTCAACTTTCCTAATGCTGTGACCTTTTAATACAGCTCCTCATGTGGTGACCCCCAACCATAAAATTATTTTCGTTGCTACTTCATCACTGTAATTTTGCTACTGTTATGAATTGTAATGTAAATATCTGATATGCAGGATGTATTTTTGTTGTTACAAATTGAACATAATTAAAGCATAGTGATTCCTCACAAAAACAATATGTAATTACATATTGTGAAATATTTATTTCTAACTACAAATAAGTGAAATTTTGTCTTGAATCATGGTGTAGCATGGATAACAGTCTTCATATGACAACAGTAAACTACATTGCTACATTTTACTACACCAAGGAGCGGTGTGTTGGTTCCTAAGACCATGGGAAATAGGTGTTTTCTAATGGTCTTAGGCGACCCCTATGAAAGGGTTGTTCGACCACCAAAGGGGTCACAACCCACAGGTTGAGAACCACTGCTTTAGAGGAAAGGACTCAAATAATTTGTGGTATTTCCATTCATCGTTTCAACATTTTACAAGTGTTTGTTGTCAGGAGTGAGAGCAAGAGAGATCTGGAAACATCCCAGCATAGAATCTGCGCAAGATGAGGCCTCAGCTATGAATGCCTCCCCTTAAACGGGGACTGCAAGGAACCCACCTCAGGCGAAGGGAGAATAGAACCAAGACCACCATTTTCCCCAGGTGAAACGCAGAGAGCATTCCTCGGCATTGAGCTGAACAGGGCAGAATGAGAGGTTGTAAAGCAACACCCAGGACTTCAATATAGACTGTTAATTCAGCCTTTTTATGTATATCCAGCCTTCTAAGCACCCTCTGAGGGCTTACATGCTTTTTACTCGGTAAAGAATCATTAGATTTGGCAAAACCTGGGCCCCAGAGAAGTATTGGCCTAAATAAATGCTGACGTGGGCACGAGTATTGATAGATTTTTTGCTTCCAGGAGTATTTATTGGCAATGACATCGAAACATTTTGCTTGTCATAGAAAACTACTCGAGTATTTCAGATGATATTAAATGTTAAATCTTGGTTGACCAAGCATTATTGCTTCAATCCAGTCAGACATAAAATACAAAGATAAAGGAAGCAAATTAATAATAGCCAGGATGTAGGAATGAGAATCTTGAATGCTTGCTCTGTCATTATGTTCATTACCTGAGGGGGAAATGGAGTTAAACAAAATAAGGGGCTGAAATCCTCTACTGTCCCCACTTTGAAATGACTGTGGTTTGTCACAGTCCACAAAAGAACATCACTGCTTTTTTGAGATTGAATTGACCTTACCGGTCACAAACCACTACATCTACAAAAATATACAGTCTGACCCTAACTGGTTTGGATCAGTGGATAGAGCATTGGTCTGTGGACTGAAGGGTCCCAAGTTTGAGTCTGATCAAGGGCATGTACCTCGGTTGTGGGCACATCCCCACTATGTGCAGGAGGCAGTTAATCGATGTTTCTCTGTCATTGATGTTTCTAACTCTTTCTCTCTCTTCCTCTCCATAAAAAATCAAGCAGTCTGTTTAGTAATATGTTTTAAAATTTAAATTTAAAACAAGGAATTATTTTACTTTTTAGTTTCATCGTGGGCTTTGCTTCTTAAGAAGGATCTATTTAATCTGTCAAGAAACATGCCATACACTATTGTTAAAAGATGTTTAGCAGTGCTTATGATAGTACTAATATAAGTTGTCACAAGCTTTATTCCATAAGGTGCATCATTTCTATTGAAGGACCTATTTTGCAAGAGTTAAAAGTCTTATAAAACCTTAAAAGACGATATTAGTATCATCATTCTTACCTCTCTTTCTAACACCTTTGCAAATTAGTTTTTTATTTTGATTTGGTTCCTTGTTTCTCATTCCTTCTCATATATTTAGAGTACTCTTAGTTTTAGAGAATCAATATGCACTTAAGGGCTTTGACAAAGAAAAATTCTGTGTGTCTCCTTGTTTCTGAGGTATTTCCTCAAAGCTGTGTTCTCATGGTAGTAGCACCAACATGGGTAATTAAGAAAGGAGGTAGTATCATTTAGCCTCCCTGGCTTAATTGTCCAGCCTTTGGCCTTGTGTATTTCTAAAAAAGACAATTACACAATTTACATCAAATTGAGGGAGGAGGAGTGTGCTGGGCCACACAAATATATTCAAATAACAACAAAAGTTTATATAACTGCCAACATTTCCTCCATTATTTTTTTTTTATCTTTCATCAAACAAACTGAGGCTGTTCTCTCTTGATGCCACTAAATCAAATGGAATTTTTGGTTTTCATCAATAGGCAATGTAAGCAATTTCTTAAGCGCTACAAAGTGGAATCAATCATCTCTCTCAAGGTCCTAGTTGTCAAGGTCTAGTTCAGTATTTATGGTTTCAGTAAACACAAGTCCCATGTAAAGCTCTGATAAAAAAAAAAAAAGCACGGGGAAGATGTCTCTGAATTTTAAAAGTGGTATAAATCAGGGAAATTGTGCCTATAGCATTTTTCTGAAATTCCCAATGCAGATAGGGCTATTAAAGGCTAACACACACACCTTAGATGATGATGAAGAAGAAAGAAAGATAGCTACATAGCTAGATACATAGATAGATAGATGATAGATAGATAGATAGATAGATAGATAGATAAATAGATAGATAGATAATAGATGATAGGTAGATAGATAGATAATAGACTAATATTCTGTGGACTTTTTATTTTATTTTAAAACCCATATGGTTTTATGAACCCATGTCTCCCCCATAATTTCAGTGAAAGAGAGAAAAAGAAAGAGAGAGACAGAGAGAGACAGAGAAAATGAGGACCTTGTCACACACCTGAAAACCCTCTTTTGAATGATCCACCCTCTGATCTGTGAACAACTGTACTTGAAATAGAGTTTTTCTGAGAGTTGAATATTCTTATTACTCCGCATTTTCAAATGAATGAGATTCTATATCAAGTCATAAAAATTAATTGTAAAATATATTTTATATCTTCTACTTGTCCTAATGGGTGCTCTTGTAACTACTATAACAGTGTTGTGATATATATATATATCATAACACCTACTTATGTATTCTACATTTTAATCAAAATTATTGTTACATCCTAAAAAATGTCCCTACTCAAAAATAAGATTGGAAGAATCCAATGTAATATACTATGATTTATTGAAGGCTATTTTCAGATGGTTTATATGCTCTTATCATATGTAAATTGCTTCACTCGAAGAAATCACATAAAACAAACTGTATTTCAATCTAGCTATTTATTTTTATTTGTTTCAAATGGGGATTTGAAAGTAATATTATTCATATAATCACTATTGAGCATGCAACATTCCCAAAAAAGAATGATTGTGCTTTCAAAGGTATTGATTTCCTGTGTGAAAGCAATTTACAAAGAAGAAAATCCAAGGTTTTCTACCACAATACTACTACTAGTTTTTTTTAGATTTTTAGGTGTGCTCTAACAACAAATGTTATTTTTATAAGTATTTTAAAATATATTTTATTGATTTTTTACAGAGAGGAAGGAAGAGGGATAGAGAATTAGAAACATCTATGAGAGAGACACATTGATAGATGCCTCTTGCACACCCCCTACTGGGAATGTGCCTGCAACCAAGGTACATGCCCTTGACTGGAATTGAACCTGGGACCTTTCAGTCCACAGACTGACACTCTATCCACTGAGCCAAACCAGTTTCAGCAACAAGTGTTTTATATATATATATATATATATATATATATATATATATATATACACATTTATCTTTAATTTAATCCTGCTGACAGACTTACCCAATAAGCTGGGTCACATATTGCCAAAGACAATAGATAGCATTCCCAAACTGAAGTAAGTCCTTTTGTCTTAGTATTCTGTGTTTCATGTGCTTGAGTCACGAGAATGATGAAATAGAAGTGAGGTTGAATCGACCATGACCGTGTGTCTCACAACTGGGCTGAATAAGCGAGGATGACCGAGCCAACATTTTATAATATTATTTTACTACACATGAATTTAAGCATGAACATATACACCAAACTCGCAATGAATGTACAGTGCGTTCCAACATAAATGTTCATATTCTCTTCACTTAGACACCAATGAGAACTGTGAATAAGTTGGCCAAGACAAATGTGCTTTTTGCCCAGACTCTTACTGTTTGTTGTATTGTCCAAGTTTTTCTGATCCTCTGTCGTCTTCCACTGTCTCCTCTGGGACTGATTGGATTTACTTGTTTGGGGGCCATTATTTGCAGATTGTATTCTTTCTGAGAGTAATATCTTTCTGAACCCATTCTAAAATACCTTCTTCAACTTGGTAGAATTTAAATATCTGAAAAAGGTCATGTAAGAAGTAGTAATTACAAACAGAATTTTTAAGATTTTTTTTCAGATATTTGGAAAAATACAGGCATAATCTATGTATATATGATGCACAAGAAGGTGTGGGAGGGAAAGAGAAATGAAAAGAATAAGCTAATTAGAGGAACAGGTCAAAAAGGATAGTCTAGAGGCAAGGGGGGTGCATGAATCAAGCAGAGATCCTTACTACCCAAGGCAGTGAGTAGACATCTGTCTGACTCTTACATGAAGACCATGGGTATGGAGAGGCATGAGCTGAGTTAAGAGAGAAATCAGATCTCACTAGCTGAAGATCCTGCAGACAATTATTGTGTTTTCAATTGTAAGTTAATTGCACACTATTTATACTCATAGATTTCATGAGTAGAGCTGAGTTACTTTATATTCAAGTGTGTAAAATGACCTTTTCTTTAAAAAACAGTGCTGGGGGAGAGATCAACCAAAGGACTTGTATGCATGCATATAAGCATAACCAATGGACACAGACACTAGGGGATGGGATGGAGGAGACAGTGGGGGATAAAGGACATATATGTAATACCTTAATCAATAAAGAAAATAAAAAAATAATAAAAGTAAATGAAAAACAATGCTGGCCTTAAATTTCTAATACAAGATTCTCTTATCTAAATGATGCATTCTGAGAGCAAATTAACTTGAAATCTTCAAAAGGTACTATTAATATAAAATATCCTAATCCAGAAAGTTAGATATTATGGCAACGAAATGAGGAATCAGAAAAAGTTAAATTAAATATCTCTTATTTATGGATTAAGTTCCTAGTATAGAACCTATAAATTAATCTAGTTATGAGAGTTTTTAAATGATGCTTATTATTTTTACTTTTAATTATTTCAAATGTTTCCTTTGAATTGAGAATAGACTGTACTTAATATTTCAGATCAGTGTCTGTGACTATTAGGGTAAACATAAGACAAATAGCTAACTGTAGTCCATACTTTTAAGACTGGAAATTTTTACTACTTTGGTATATTTTGATATATACATATGGCAAAGCAAGTAGATACTGAGAATCTTAGAATCAAATTTAATACAATATTTAATACTTAACCAATGCTTCAGTTGTATAATATGCCAAACTAGTGAATGAGAATATACAAACTTTTAGAAATCTGGTACCAAAAAAAAATTAACAATTTAGAAAGTTAAAGGCAATATATTTTTTTAATATACCACAGAGTTTGCTTCCCTGAGCTCATGAGAGAGAAAGTTCAGTGTTTTGTGGTCAGCCTCGTGGGTGCAAAACAAGACAAACATGGGTTCTTTGTAGATATCTACTAAACACTTACACAAAGATGTATCTCTCCACTTATGTAATAAATTAATGATAGCAATGAGTGCTCATAAAGTGTGAACCAGCTACTCTGTTGCCAAGCAACCAGCATGCTCAAAACATTGTAAGTTTATAGGCGTTTATCTCGGCTCTATTATTTACCCAGAAATAAAAATGTTCTGAGATGCGTATTTGAATGTAATATTTTCAGTTATAGGAGAAAGTAAACCATAGAGGAAATGTCAATAATAAACTACTTAAAACCTCAAATGAAAGAAAAGATATTTAAATAGTTTAATACATATGCAATTTGGATTCAGCAATACATCTCTGTGTGTATATATTTCAAAGCTATTTTGATCTTTCTTCTCTCCTCCCTATATGTTTTTTAAAACCATTTATATGACACTTTCTATGTGACAGGTACTGTTCAAAGTACTTTGCCAACATTAACCAGATGAGTTCTAGTCACCTCTTCGTTCAATTATTCTGCTATGTCTCTTTTATTCCTGATTATAAAAGCTAATCCACTGCTCAAAGCATACTCTTCAATTCAACAATAAGTTCATCATGGAATGCACTTTATGTAATATTCGTTGGAATACTGTAACCCACTTATTGTCAGTATCTGTAAAATTTCAGTGTGGAAAGTTGACCTTGTTTTGGCAGTCCCCAAGGACTTGCTTAAGTAGAATGCCAACTCTGTGCGTGTACTTCCTGCAGTCTTTCCCTTAACAATAGTTTTTACTATTGCCTAGTAGCCAGACCCTTAAATAGCATGTAGCCTATCAAATAAATGTATCATATCAGTACTTGCCAATGCTTAACCCACAGAACACACTATTTGAGCGATTTGGATATGGCATCATATTAGCAATAATTGTATAAGCTATTCTGTTAGAATATGCAATCTAAACGCCAGGAGAAATCTGGCTATTCCCACCATATTTGACTATAAAACCTCCTTCTCATCTTATTCTTTAATAACACCTTTAGCAATTCTGAACAAACAGTGCGCTGGAGAAGGCATGTGGAGCAACACTGGTCTGTGCCAGTTTCAGCAAAGAAGTTTGGCTTGTGTTTACCTTTCCTTATTTTTCCAAGGCAACAAAGATGGCTTTATTTTTCATTATTCTATCATCAAGATGTCCCACTATATGAGAAGTCACAGATTTTACCTGAAAAAAAAATGCACTTGCAAAGCTCTGAATAAATCAGAAATCATGCTAGTTGCAGCCCTGAATGCACGGCAGAGAGGAATCCAGGAGAGCATCTAGATATGGAAGCCTTTCGTCGCCTTGGGCTTCGTCCAGGTCCCAAGTACAAAAATAAAAACAAAAAAGGGAAGTTGAGCTCGTGTCTAGACAGTACGCTTTATAGGTGAATTGGCAATCTCAGCTGTATGGCCATGTGACAATTGATCAGACCAATCCGTTGGCAAATTGAATTACCTGCCCTAAAAGTCAGAACAATATCCTGTTTAACTTAAAATATCAGCTTAGGCACTTACAGTTGTTTCACTGTGAACTTGCTTAACTGAAATTAGTTAAATGTGATCAATGTGTGAAAGTTTATTAGAAGACATTTTCTTAACTAGTTGTAAATTTTAAGTCTACTTTAATAAAAATTACAATGCCTTCTTCAAATGTAATCAATAGAAATCTAATTATTTGGGCTTTTTTTGGTACCGTTTTTATTCTTGATGAAGGTGAGGACTCTGGTTTTGCATCTAAATGGCCTGGCGATCAATAATAATTTAGCAAAATCAAGCCCGAATAAGAAGTAGATTTGCTCCTAGAGACTACCAGTCTCAGAAGTGTCAAGAAGAATTTGTTCCTAATTCCACCTTTATTATATTATGTGACTTTTATTAAGTAATCTAATTTCTCTACAACCTCTGGTTTCTCACCAATACAAAGAAAAAAATCATATACTTTGAAGTTCTTTCAACATGTCAAATTCTACATTTCCTGCATTTTTAAAGCTTATATATACCAAATACACACACACACACACACACACACACACACACACACACACACATACACTGTGACAACTAATAGTTCAATTTTGAAAATGAAAAATATTTTAATAAACACTGCCTTTATAATTATTCAAAGTTTGTATATACATTTTTGGGGATACCGATATTATTATAATAGAGCAAAAGGTTATAGATTTAACTTGAGATATTGGTCAAGTATAAGTAATGTACTTTTTTTTATTATTTAACTAGGAAGTCATGTTTAAAGCTCAAATATACCTTTATGACATGCATTCTCCCTTCCTTTCTGTCTCTCAATGTTTGTTTTTCTCTCTCTCCTTAACAAAATGATATTTTATTAAAGACATTACTCTGGAACTTAATTTTTCCTACCAGTTAAGTATGTATCATAAATAACCCTTCTGTTTAGTATATAAATATCTACGACATTCTTTGTAATCTGGATATATTATCGATAGCATTGTGCTGCTTTTTAAAGTTGATTTTAGAGAGGAAGGAAGAGGGAGAGAGAAATACCAATGATGAGAGAGAATCATTGATCAGCTGCCTCCTACATGCCCCCTCCCCTCGACCAGGGATGGAGTCTGCAATCCAGGCATGTGCCAGTGTCCAGAATCAAACATGGGACTTCAATCTGCAGGCTGATGCTCTCTATCCCCTGGGCCAAACTGGCTAGGGCTGCTTCTTTTTTATTTATTTCAGAGAGGAAGAGAGAAGGAGAGAGACAGATAGAAACATGAATGATGAGAGAGAATCATTTATCAGCTGCTGCACGCTCCACACTGAGGCTCTGCCTCCTGCATGCTTCGTACTGGGGATTGAGCCTGCTACCCAGGCTTGTGCCCTGCCTGGGAATCGAAACTTAATTAAACAGTGACCTCCTGGTTCATAGGTTGACGTGCAACCACTTAGTCATGCTGACTAGGTGGTGGTATTGTCTTTTTTGATGGGCATTTAGCCTCAGATTTTTCCCTGTGTGTTGCAGTGACAAGCAAAGCAGTAATTCTTGTGTATCAATATCAGTACAGCGCTGGTCTTTCCACATTAATAAAAATGATCTCCAAAAAATGTACTGATGAGACAGGGTATATTTATGGTTTACATCGTAATGGATATCATTTGATATTTCCGAAATAATAATGGGAATTTATGCCACCATTCCAGTGTCCAGGCGTCGACCAGAGTTGGAGTCTTCTGCACCATTTTGAAGGGATGGGGCTGGTGGGAGGTGAGCTTACAGTAGTGACACGTCCATTTGTCATCTTGAAAAATGACCGGGGATATTGAAGAGATGAACTAAAATTAAGACAGACTAAAGCCAAAACGAATTACGAAGAAGTCTTGAAGAGTCAGAGGATGACAAACTGGGACACTACAGAGCCATGGTAGAGAATAGTCCTGGGACCACTCACAAGATGGATGTTAAAGGTCAGGTCACAGAAAGTGACCAGGTGAACGGATATGAACTCAATGGGTTCTGCTTTCATCTTTTCATTCATCCCCCTCCCCCAGCAAATGTTTATTGAGCACCCACAGTATGTCAGCCACTAGTCTAGGCTAAGGAAACCAAGAACCAAGCTCCTGTCCTTATTAAGCTTAATCTCTACTGAGGGGAGAGAGACTAAAAAATAAAGAAGGGAATAAGTACACTAAAGAAAAAGAAAATAAGAAAAAAGAAAGAGTAATAAGCTTGGAGCTGGGACATTTCAAATGAGGTATTCAGGCAAAGCTCTCACAGGTAGCAAGATTAGAAGCTCACTGTAAAGAAAGAAAACAAACTGAAAACGGTATATATATATATATAAAGGCAGTACCTCCTCAGCAACCAAAACAGTAGCGAGGGAGAAGCTTATTGAAGTCACAGTTCTAAGAATCCGCACAGAAAGAGAAGATGATTAACGGGAACCATTTGGCACCATCCACCCTGGAAACATTTGGGAAATTAAAAAATAACACACTCTCAGAGCCTGTTACTTAAAGATGCGTTCTAGTCGACGCGTGAGGATTTTTGTCAGAAGCAATGATCTTCAGGCAAATGAATAAATGACCCCATTAGGACAAGAGTTTATGAATCCGCCTCCCGAAGCAAGTGCTTTTAAACATTACAGCCGGCTCATTAAAAGGACGATGCTAATTCCGAGTGTATTACAGAGTTCTCTGTGCTGGGCAGCGAGTCTGAGCCCTGCCCTTGGGGGTACGTCTTTCCCTCCTCCTGGGTTCTTCGGGCAGAGCGGCCTCTGTCTGGATGCATCCTGCATAACGGATTTCATCATGCCAGGCCGTGCCCTCTGTGGTCCTTGTGGCGTGGGCAATCAGGGTTGTATTTAGAGGGGAGACAGCAGCAGAGAGCGATTCGTTTGCACGCTGCAAAAGCTAAGCCTCCCCAAGGCTGATGAGCTAGAAATTGTTTACTCTGGCTCAGCCTACAAACGAAGCGTCATCAAGGCGTTTTGAAAATGAGCATCATTAAGCCAGTAAAGAAACGTGTGTTCTTATAACGGCAACACCTATTTCTTGGCGTCTTGGCAAATTTTAGATGAGGCATGGCAGTTTTTGTTTTAGCAAATTCCCTGCCGTTATTTTGGACCCCATGGGAGGGTTTTGGTTTTTTTTATCTCGTCAAAGTGCATATATCATTGATATGTTAGTTCATTCTACTGTTTAAACTTTATTTGGGGAGTATGTTTTGCAATATTTTTATGATAAGCACCTTCTGAAGAGTACTAACTGGTTATGTATTGCACAAAGAAATGAACCATAGAGAAAAGAGAAGGGGACCTTTAGATATATTCAATAATCACTAAGGCATTTGGTCAGAAATTGAAATTTATAATTAAATCTAAGTCAATTTCTAACTATATTTGTTATAAGCCACAGATGTATAAAAATTCATTTACTACTATATAACATTTGAATATTGCATTTATTTCTATTTCAGCAAACACCCATACATTGAGCACTATATAAAATATTTTACAAGATTTTATTTTGTTCCTAACAACTATTTGTAGTTTGCTTTGAACTTGATTTTTTTTTCTTTTTGTTATATCCTTTGGCTAATATTTTTGTACTGGCTTAGGGGTCATTATTTACACAATTTCAACTTTCTCCCTCATCAGCATTTTCAAACACCTCTCATCCCCCACCTTCAAAAGGTTTTAAGCAATAACAGCATCCATGTCTTTAGATGCTAAAGACATCTAATAGTGTAAAGAATTAAATAGTGACATACAAATCATGCTCAGTGTAAATCCATTATAGAAACTACACTGTAGTTTCCTTTATCTTGAAGGAATCTGTTACAGAAAACACCCGCCTGCAAAAACTAGAGTAAACAAACCCAGTCAAAGTTCACATTGAAAGATTCACAACATTCTGACCCCAATATTCCCTCCCATGGATATTTATAAAGACAAATTTCCGAATGTGACACACTTTCCTTCTTAATGGGCTGAGCGGGAAGCAGCATCCATGCTAGTTTTTCTTAATGTTTTCTGTCTCAAGTCAGAAAAGCCTTGTTTTCCAAATGATGCAGAAAGACATGGTACACTAAATAACTATTTTATGCTCAAATGTGTGGATGACCCAGTAATTAAAACTCTTGTACTTTACGAGAAGGGTGAAAGACAACCTAGATTTTCGAAGAGGAAAAAAAAAATCACATCCTGCAGTAGATATTAAAATGACCAGAAATATGTTGGTCTGCTTGTGTGAGAGAGAAAATAGTCAATCAGTAATTTCTGAATTCTATTTCTGTGGTGGCCTGTGGTTCATAGCTTTAAAATAATTGTATAGCCGAGACCGGTTTGGCTCAGTGGATAGAGCGTCAGCCTGCGGACTGAAAGGTCCCAGGTTCGATTCCGGTCGGGGGCATGTACCTTGCTTGCAGGCACAATTCCAGTAGGGGGCATGCAGGAGGCGGCTGATTGATGTCTCTCTCTCATCGATGTTTCTGACTTTCTATCCCTCTCCCTTCCTCTCTGTAAAAAATCAATAAAATATCTTTAAAAAAATAATTGTATAACAGCTGCCTATCAATTATGCTGACTACAGATCAGTAGAGATGAGAGAAGATAGTCTACTAATATTGGGGGCACATAGACTTTTACAACTGGTGAAAGGATCACATCTCATCTAATATTTTATATTGAGTAACTTATTAGGTTGTCACTGGAAGTCTGAAACAGACTCACTTTTGTACCTTAGATAGTGTACTAACTTCTCCAAGTCACAGAATTAGAATTTAAGGATCTTCAAAAATACTACTTATGTCTAATTTACCCTAATTTATTTGTGTGACACCAAGGTGTATCTCATTGTTCAATCAACAGTACATATTCATAAATAAATGCTGTTTAGATATAACTTAGTAATACAATACTTAGTAATTAAGATTGTAACTAAAACTATATGAAACGTGCATTGCTACTTAGAATCAAAACCTATAGAAGTTTATTCTTAGGAGGGTTTAGGTTGAACCACCAGTTGCTCCTCCCATACAGGGTGACAATGGTCTCACTAGGCCCGTGTGCCTGTCTTCTATCCAGTAAGAACTGAGGTGGCTGGAGGCTGAGGAACAAGTACAGCGGTGGCATCACGCAGACCTAGGGTGGATTGTGATTATGTCCCACATCAGATCTGTGCTCTTAAGTAAGTTCCAAATCAGACAACTCTCAAGTACTCATTTATAAAATAAATAGCACCTACCCTACCAGCATTTTTATAAGACTAACTAATGGTAATAGATACAAAAAGCTCAGGATTCATTAGTTATCACTTCATAACAGACTGGTCACACTCAAATCCTCCTGCACAAAATAGTCCTATATAATAAAGAGATAAAATGCAAATTGACCATCACTCCAACACACAAGATGGCCACCCCCATGTGGTCAAAGATGGCTGCCCCCATGTGGACATAAGATGGATGCTACAAGAGGGCCAGCAGGGGAGGGCTGTTAGGAGGGACCAAGCCTGCAGGGGAAGGCAGTTGGGGAGAACCAGGCCTGCTGGGGAGGAAAGTTGCAGGCGATCAGGCCTGTAGGGAAAGGCAATTAGGGGCAACCAGGCCTGTAGGGGAGGACAGTTGGGAGGGACCAGGCCAGATGGGAGAGGGTGCAGGCTGGGCTGAGGGACACCCCACCCTGTGCATACACTGGGCTTCTAGTTTTATAAAGATACAAATATTGATTAATGCAAAATTGAGAGTCTTGCATTTATGATAAGTTTATTTCCCACAAGAGTGCCAAGAAAATACCACCACAGTGCTGCTGGGACAACTAGATATCTACTTGCAATAGAATGAAGTTGGATATCTACCTCACGCCATATAGACAATGCAACAAAACAGATTGTGGGCTGAAACTATTGAAGCATTACAAGAAAACAGGCAAAAATCTTCATGATCTTGAATCAGGCAATGGATTGATAAACATGACACTAAATACACAAGAACAAAAATATAGATAATTAAGATTGCATTGAATAAAAAACCTGTCAATCAAAGAAAAGCATCAATAAAATGAAATAAACAAACCAAAAAATGAGAGACAGTATCTGCAATTAACATATCTGAGAAAGATCTACTGTCCAAAATAACCAAGGATTCTTATAACCCAATAACATTAAGATTTCGGTAAGAGAGCAGATGCTGGGGTCTGAGGTGGCTAAAGAAAGAGTCACAAAGCAATGGTGGTTGGATTACATCTCAAAGAATGAGGAAAGAAGGATTTCAAACAAGATAACCATGCATAACATACTTGATCAATCAGTTGCTCATATGGAAAATAATGCAACAATTAATAAAGAATGGTACCAGAATAAACTCTTTTGCATACACACAACTGTAAACTTACTTTTGTCTCAGTGTGTGTGTGTGTGTGTATGTGTATGTGTGTGTGTATTTTTTGCATGTATGTTTCTGATTTTCTCTTGTGGACATTGGAAGAGATACTCTATGTTATTATATCCCTCATAGTGATTGTCCTATCATAGTGCTTATCAGATTTAGCAACTGATTAGACAAGAAATATAGAGAAATAATTTGCATGTGGCAAACATTTTTCATGCACACTAAGGCTCTTAGAAGTAACACATTTTTCTCCAAATGATAGAATCACGGAATGTGTTACTCGCACACTATATTTTCTAGCCTTTTAACAACGGCAACCCTGTTTTTAACAAAAGCAGGACACGTGGTGTGACCTGCAGAGAAAGGCTACTTTACATCGGAAGTACATGGACATGAGCCAAGTGTCCCGTGGATAATAAATCCGAGTAGGAAGCTGCGGTGGCCCAGAGACCCGGCTTCTGGACTTGCTCTCACCCTGACTGACTATCTTATCTTGGAGCAAGTTACCTCATCTTGCAGGGTATCATTTCCTCATCCATAAGGAGAGGAGATAATTGAGGCAATATTGTGTCATTAAACATTAAACTATTGGTATCAATCAATATCTGTATCTTCATAAGACGAGGACTGTTGTACAAAATAGAGAGAGAAAATCCTGCTCAAGTCAGAGACTTCGCAGTGGTCCGAGTACAGAGCAAGGGGGAAGTCAGTCTCCGCCCTCCTCACCCCTGAGCATCTATGGAACAGAATCATCCACGTTAAAGGTAGGTCTTGACCGTGAGCCACTTTTAGACGTGCATTATCAGAAAATTATCATTGAAACTTGCCATTGGTGGAGTACCTTGGTCATCTCTGGAAGTGTCCTACTGAAGGATTCATGGCTTTTACTACAAAGTCAAGTGCCAGACAGCTGTCCCCTGTGTGGGAGTGCAGACGCTTCTCTTGCAGTACATTCCGTCCAGGCCTACAGATACAAGTTGACATGCCATTTCCCCACTCAATATGTGGCCTTTTGATGGACAAAGCTACTGACCCAATAGAAAGAAGGCTATGACCCCCTAAAGATTACCAATAAGACAGTGGGAAGGAGAATGAGACAGCTAGAGCAGAAGGGGCAGGAGAGTTTAGAAGAGGCTCTAGTGCCCCCTAGTGGCCAGTCTCCTCTAGAGTCTATTTTCATAGGTGTTTTATCAAGGGATTTTAAAATCTGAAGCCACTAGGATTTGCTCAGAGGTTCCCTTCATATCACACTGTTTCAAAATGCACATACTCAAAATTTTTCTAAGACAGAAAGGCGTTAAGCTCTACGGATGCACACTACAGTTATTTCACCAAAGCACAAATGAGAGAGACATATATTTAGCAGAGGAAAGAAATCCTGTATTTAAATATGTTCATTAATCGAAGCAATCAGGTAATCAGAATATGCACATTGGAGTCTGGTATTTAAGCCTTGGGAACTCCAGCTGAAGCAGTACAGTATAATGATGGACGCCAGTTAAACTCCTTAGCTAGGCTATTTTTTAATGGAAATGCTGACATCCTTAATACAGAGATCTGAACGCTTCTATTCTAATGGCATGTGCAGTCTGCAGACACGTCTCACTGAAATATGCTGACTGAACCGCTCAGGTTTGGGGCTTTTATTTCACAAGGGCAGGATATTAAATGCATGACCTTCAAATGTTCTAAATGATTGTAGGTAATCACCGAATTAAATAGCTAATTTTATAGTTATTACTAGCATTGAAGGACTCTCAAAGTTCTAGAAATTTGAAATCACTTTTATAACTTAGTCAAAATACATTTTGTATATTTGCTGATTGAACTTCATCTTCAAATCCTGTTATGAAAGGGGACAGATAAGAATTTAAGCTATTTCAGAACAGGTATAACTAGCTAAATAAACCGAAAGAGGCCTCATGAAGAAATATTTCATTGACTCGATTTCAGTCTGACTAATGTTCCTGCCAAAGTGATTATATTAGAAAAGATTTTTCTTCTTTGAAAAGAAAACTACATTGGATGTAGAGCTGGTCTTAATAACCCTTGAGGTGTTTTGAAGATATTTTTATCTTTATTTTATACAGCTCCTCCAAAATCATTATATTGATTTAAAAGACTGTTTTTGCATCTTAGCGTTGCTCTGATGAGACTAATTCTCAAGTTTTGTTTTTTATCTTTAAATTACACCTCTGCAATTTGAAGAGGGGGTGGTGCGCTGTCATCAGAGTGCTGACAGCCAGTATGACCCATTAAACACTTTAACCACAGTGTCCTCCTTCCCCATAACTTCCCGCACAGTGACTCCTGGTACACGGTACTCACTCTGCTGGCTGACTCCTCCCCAGATCATTCTCGAGAGACATCTAATGTCTTTTCAGCCTGGTCCTTCTATGCCCCTTAACGCAAGTGCAGAGAGTTTAATGCTATATTTGATGAGTTTCTCCTGGGTGGTGAGTTCCTTTAGTAAAGAGTGAAAATTGTGTTTGTTTTTGTTTTCAAAGAACAGATACTGAAGTAATTGGTATACCCAAAAACACCCTTGATAAGAATGTCGATATACATATCAGAAAGTTTAATCAAAAGTAGATGCTTAGATTCTTGAAAGTAAACATCCAATGGGTACCCTGAAGTTTTGCTATGCACGTCATTCACAGGATTGCATATGATAACCTCTGATAGAAGATATAAAATAGTTTCACTTATTTTTAAGGGTACTTTACATTAAAAAACAACAACATTGAATATGGACAAGACTTTTTAGTAGATCAAAGTCATAGCAATTAATATGGGAAGACGAGCCACGGCAGGCACGGTGCATTTAGTCTAAGCACAATGCGAGAATTAGAGGTGCCCACAGACTAGGAGGGAGTCTGGATTTTGAATCCCGGTACAAAGTCCCAGGTTTTTGTCCTCTCTTGCTTTCCCTCCAATGCCTTTCCCAGAGAGCACAGTGGGCCAAACCCTTTCCTAAAGTCACACACAAACACTCTCACAGAAAAGGGGCATGAGGTAGCTAATGGGTCTTTGAAATGAATTCATCACACAATGACTTAAGCGCCACATGCTTACAAAGTCCACAGCAGTAAGAAAATATAAATTTTTAAAAAATAATCACCCCCCAAAAGGACACCTTTGATTTAAGAATCTGTCACCATTATGTACAAGTATTAATAAATATATGTGACTATCTTTGTGGTTCACTGGGAAACAATGAAGAGGTAGTTTCTGCCCTTTATGGAGTTATAGCCCCAGACAGACACCATCCACGCTGGGAATAGGAAATACGCGGGAAGCTTCCTGCTCAGAGGCAGGCGGTTCCCACTCAGCAGGTGGCTCAGGGCTTGGGATGAGCCCCAGGACTGCAGGAGGGCTCAGTGTCCAGTGGGCTAGAAATTGGGGTCACCTTTTGGCCCCCTTACATATTTCCCAGTCTACGTCCTTCTACTCTGATTGTCCCACTTTTCTGGACCCATGGCTGCCTGTTCCAAAAGCTTGCCTACCTTGCTTCCATAACAATTTTTGCCACCTCAGTCCTGGTCAAGGTCACTCACTGATGGACCTGCCTTTCCAGGCTGTGATCCTGGAGTGCTTCCTCCGAATGAACATGGACAGGGCAGATCTAAATACAGTGGTACCTCGAGATACGAGTTTAATTCGTTCCGTAACCTTGAGGCGTGGGAAACTATGAGACGCTTGAGTCGCGATAAACTGGTGGGTTGTGTGCGGCCGGCTGATCCGTGCGATTACTCCTATCTCAACTGTTGCTCGTATTTCAAAGCAAATATCGCTCGTATTTCAAAAATCTCGTAAGTTAGGGCACTCGTATCTCGAGGTACCACTGTATCTCACTCCCAAGGATGTATGTATTACTGAATTATATCATGTAGAGGTCACACCCAAAATGACAGAAATCTACACAGCGTCAAGGTCAATATTCAGAAGGGTAGCCATGAGGGCTCCAAGTTTCACGCTGAAAAACAGGGAAATATCAAGAGGCACAGTGTTCGTGACTGTGGTGAACTGTGTGGCCATGCAGAGTCCTTTTCTTCAGTGTGAGGGGTGGAAATATACATGACTAGAGGCCCAGTGCATGAATTCATGCACAGGTGGGGTCTGGCTAGCCTGCCCAATCGGAGTGAAGGGGGGTGATCGGTGGTGGGACCAGCTGGGAGAGGGGCTACAGGTGATTAGTGGGCCGGCCCCACCCCCTGGTCAAACTTCTGTGGAAATCCCGGTCATGGGAACAATTGGCATATTACCCTTTCATTACATAGGATGAGTTTTACTTCAGGCTTTGCACAACGCTGGGAAGAGAGCAAGCCCTCAATAAATAAATAATGAACAATGGAGGGAAAAGAGAGGGAAGGAGGGAAAGAAATGAAAAAGGTAGGAAGGAAGGTATTGTTGTGACCACACTAAGTCAAACTGGAAAATCGGCAAGTAACATAAGCAGGGGTCATAGGCCACATCAAGTTTGAAAAGCAGGGGTCAGAGGCCACATACAACCCTCATCCACAAAATGCCTTCCAAGGGAGATGAAGCAATGCAAGTGAGGGTTAGAACAAATACTGTTGATTCTCTAAAATTTATTAACAACCATGCAACATAAAATAAAATGGCAGTGAGAGACTCTGCTCCAGTGAGGCCTGGAAAACTGCACTTGGTCCTCAGACCAGCACCTTGCCTCAGATGTGCATGCTGAGACAGACACAGGGAATGTTCTCTCGTGGGCACCATTTTCCCTGCGTCAGGCCAGAGTCCTCCAGGAGCCCAGGATTGGTCTGCCTTGTGAACCTTATTTATGCAGGAAGGCATCTTTAGAATCTTGCCTGGCCACCACAGGTCATAAACACCACTCATTTTTATCAAAGAAAATACAATGCTTTCTAATACACCTAATGTTAATTATTCAGCCCCTTGATGTGAATGTTGATACTGCTGTTTGGATATCTTCAAAGTGTAGAATCTTGATTAGGACATTTCAAATACTAAATCACTGTCCTTAAAGAATAGACTGGGACTCTATCCCACATTCTAAATGCACACTTCCACCACCATATTATAGTAGAATATTTCAAAAGTAAATCATCATATTGAAAATAAAAGAAAAAGAAGAGAGTGAAGGATGGATGGAAAGGATGGACAGAGAGAGGAAAAACCAACCACTTAGCTCTCCTCTGGTGTATTTACTCTTCCAGCCATGTTTCATTACTTGTCTTCGATACATTTTTTGCCATGACTTTGGGTTGAGACTTCCTCTGTTGGGATTTCTCCTCTTACCTCCAATTCCCCAAAATAATATCACGTATTAAAATGTTCATGGATATTAAAAAAAACAGGTGCTTTTAAATTTTCGGTAAAATCATTTCCTCCCTGTACTCATTTCTCACTCACAAAAAAATACACTAATCCATTTCTCAGAAGGTGTGTGTGTGTGTGTGTGTGTGTGTGTGTGTGTGTATTAAATTTTCTTTTTGTTGTTGTTGTTAAACCTCACTCAAGGATATTTTTCCATTGATTTTTAGGGAGAGTGAAAGAGAGAGGGAGAGACAGAGAGAAACATCGATGTGAAAGAAACACATTGATTGGTTGCCTTCTGCACGAGCTCCTACCAGGGCTCAGGCCAGGGAGGAGCCTGCAAGGGAACTGAAGTACATGTCCTTGACCGGAATTGAACCCAGGACCCTTCCTTCTGCAGGCTGATGCTCTGTCTACTGAGCCAAACCAGCGAGGGCTGTGTGTTTATTTTCGATTAGGCATAGCTGAATCTATATTCCCTGGTGTCTTCTGAGCTCCTTAGCTCTTTGTAATTTTTGGACCCTAGTAAAAAGCACTTAGAATGTAACTCTTTCAGGAAATGTTTGATTAACTGCATTTTGCACTAAAGATGTCCTCTATACTATGACCTCTGACAATATCAATTTCAAGTATTAGTTTCCCATTTAAGTATGAAATAAACTACTACAGAAGAAGGAAATGCCAGACAAGTAGACGGAGAAATGATACAAATGGATGAAGCCAAGTCAGAGTAGCATTTCACAGGGTTAAGAGAAAATAAAGCCAGCAGGTCACAAGGTCAGCTAAGAGAACAAATCACCTTTTGAAAATCCAAGTTGAAAGACCTTCTCCGAAATGTCCGTTTTATTAAGTGTCAAATTTCTTTCTTGGAACATTTTCCAACACAATTTAATTCGTGTTTTGCACTAAAGTATTCATTTTTTATCCACCATTCTTAAATATTTTAATCATTAAGCTCTTTCAAGTTCAAGGTTCAAACCTATCTAGATTTAAGAAAAAAATGATACAATGAGAGTTCCTGGTACTTGGCAACCAGTGTGAAGAAATTTTTTTTCCCCTTAATTTTACACTTGGTAGAACATTTAATGGGGTCAAGGTGATGTTTTAGAATCTGTTTAACATTTCCTGACGCTTAGTCACAGAATCCTGTTATGATCCTCTGAATTTAAGATGAACCAAAAAAATATACTTTTCCCCCAAAGGAAAATTAATGGGGGTCTCTGCAGATGGGATGTCAAAGTACCATTCAACTCACGTGGATGTAAATTTGGGGAGTTTGAAATTTGCAAGTTGTAAACAATCAGTAAGGATCCATAAAATACCCCTTCCCTGTCACTCGGTCCCTTCTAGGCAAAAGAAGCTACTAGGGACGTTTTAAAAACGGAGGTGATCAAACTTCAGCTCCTTAGCATCTGACTTGATTTGCCTGTGGGAAGGCCCAGGTATTAGTACTTTAATAATGCATCTGTTTCCCTAACTTGTGGCCATTATGCCTAGGATGGTGGAATGGATTGGTAGTAATGCGTTCAGTTGTATCGCTCTGTAAAGAATGACGTTTGCTCACCTCCTCCATTTTTTGTTCATTTAAAAGAATGCAGATAACCAGGCTCGTGTGGCTAAGTGGTTGAGCATCAACCTATGAACCAGGAGGTCATGGTTAGATTCCCCATCAGCGCACATGCCCAGGTTTCAGGCTCAATCCTCAGTGGGGGGAGGGAGACGAACAGGTGCAGGAGGCAGCCAATCAATGACACTCTCATCATTGATGTTTCTATCTCTTCCTCTCCCTTCCTCTCTGAAATCAATAAAAATATATTTTAAAAATAAATAAAACAGCGCAAGTAGCTTAAGTATGACTTATTGAAATAGCAACCGCACATATAAATTTAAAATAGGTCACAAATTCCATCTCAGCATTGGCCATTGAGAAATTTTATTCTGATGCACGGTGTATTTTACTACCAATTAACTCCACACTGGTCATCAATTAGAAAGGCTTAGCTACAGTTTAAAACAGTTTTTCTCATCTGTTTTAAAATAATTAATCTTAAAGAAGGCTGGCAGACTCAATTTATATTATATTCATTCCGAAAAGTTTGTGACTGCAAGTCTTTGTTAAAAGTCATTCCTGCTACACATTAATCAACAAATTAGTGAAATTAGTTGCAAGCACAAACAATTGCAATCATGCATCATTGCTATGCTTGATCAATGCTAGATTCAAATGATCAATAGCTCTTTTTCAAGATATTTTGATTATATAAATGTACCCTGTTGGACCACATTTAAATAAGTTAATTTCTTTACAATGAACTTCTCTACTTAGCTGATAAAATTTGGAGTTCCAATATTTGTAACTCTAATATAATACGGAAAGTTCATTAAAATAACATTTTATTTTTCTTAGATTTAAAAATTAAAATGATTGAAAAATGACTATAACTTGAAGATTCATAGAATTGAGGAACAATACATAAATTCCTGATGCACTGGTTTAAAACAAATTAAAAATGAAATATATTAAAAATGAAAAGATAACCATACCATTGGCCCAATATTTCTGAGGTTTTGATGCTAGAACTCAGTCATAAAATCATCTTTCCCCTAAACACTGAGAGGTGTTAAAAGAATTGAAGGCATTTAACAAGCATAAGCATTTTTCACGAAGTGCTTACAAGATTGATTTGAATATGACTTTTAAGTAGGCTGCTTTCCCACCTCAGCACCTGCCATTATTTTTCATTTCTCCCTACCTCAGGAAGTGGGTTGCAGGTTGGAAACTGAGCTAATTTATGGTGTGAACTCACTCTGCTTTTTCATTCCTGTGATGGCATTTATTATAGAAATACTTTATCCAACTTGAAGATCTCTATTAACTAAAAACAGACTGCTCTGAAAATGCTGTTGGCAGTATATATTTCATCCTCCACCCCCTTTAGTTACAGGATCTTTCCTCATCGAGTTGCCAAATGCCCTTATTCTGCTCACTTCCTGCTCGGAGCTTCCAGGATTCAACTTTATGAATGTATGTCTCCCTTGCCCACACTATGCGCTATTGAGAATGTCCCCACCCAACTCCATCAAGAGTTTCCTGATTTCTTAATCCAAAGGAATGGGGAAAAATACTCCAACCCAGTGAGAATGATGCTAATAAGTATGTTAACATATGCATTTTCTCTTCTGCAGTTCAGCGATAGTGCTATTAAAAAATAGCATCTTTCATATTGCAGTTTCTAATTTGTATTAACCAAACTTTTCAATGGCTGTCCCATTTTACACACACAAAAACGCATCCTTGCTTATGCCACCTACACACAGGACCACCAACGACAGACATTCTATTTCCCAACAAGGGGTCTTGACCATTCACAAACCAAACCTTGCCTTTGCCCCACCTCTGCCATAATTTCACTCTTTCCTCACTCTCTATCCATCTTTTCACATTTAGCTCAAATCTTCCTTACCTTACCCATTATTCCTAACACCAGCCTAGAACACAGTGGTTCTGCCTTCTCAGAAAGGCAAACAATGATCTTTGGGTGTTTGGCATAGAGAGCCTCTCAATTATAATTTTAGGACACATGTTGTGGAGGTTTTGTTTCTATACTGCTTGATAGATGTCTTTAGTTTCAATGAACTTAAAGAGGAAAAAGTAAATAAAAAAATTAAAAAAAAAACACCATAACATGTTTCCTTTCATTTATTTAAAAAACATTCCATAGGAACACAAGCAATTCTTCAAATGAGGGTCATATTACCTAAATAAGAGCTGCTATTACAGTGGTACCTCGAGATATGAGTGCCCTAACATATGAGATTTTTGAGATAGGAGCAATTTTTGTTTTGAAATACGAGCAACATTTGAGATAGGAGTAATTGTGCGGATTGGCCAGCTACACACGACCCATCAGTTTACCACGACTGGAGTGTCTCATAGTTTCCCACGCCTCAAGGTTACGAAACGAATTAAACTCGTATCTCAAGGTACCACTGTATATGAAATTTGTGTCTAAGGGAGTGTATTTTTCTCCATCCAAATATCAAATAAACAGGTCAAGGAAATTTGTTTAACAGGTGAGTGAAGGCATAGGTTACCTGGCACTTCAGGAATTATCAGGGCCCTTTGCACTTAAAATCATTAATGTAAAACATTAACCAACATTTTAGCGCATACACACACACACACACAAACACACACACACACACTAGAGGCCTGGTGCATGAAATTCGTGCACTGGGGAGGGTGTCCCTTAGCCAAGCCTACACTCTCTCCAATCTGGGACCCCTCTCACAATCCAGGAACCCTGGCTCCTAACCACTCACCCGCCTGCCTGATTGCCCCCTAACTGCTCCTTTGCTAGCCTGATTGACACCTAACTGCTCCTCTGCTGGACTGATTGCCCCCAACTACTCTCCCCTGGTGGCCTGATCACCCCAAGGCCTTTTTTAGTATAGATATGACCTTCTACAGAAAATTTTATTAACCTTGCTTTACAATAAGGGCTTGATGATTGAATCATTGGGACCAGACACCTAGATTTCCTTTCTCTGAATAGTGGAGGGAATAATTATCTTGTCTTTAAGTTGCCCTAAAATTAAAATAAGATAATGACTTAGAAAAGTATAAAATCACCCTATAAAGACAACTGTCTTTTTCATGTACTGAAAAGACAATAAAGTGGTAAAGTGAAAAACACTATTTTAATCTCCCCATTCCTTCCTTTATAGCCTTTATTTAAACTTTGGAATTTATAAAAATTTCCCTCCAATGTTCATTTCTTTACATTCAATGTTATTTTGTATTGGTTTCAGGTTTTATATGAGTTACAGAATAGTGGTTAGACAATCATATACTTTACAAAGTGTTCCCCGATATTTCCAGTACCCACCTGGCATCATACGTCATTACAACACTATTGACTATGTTCCCTATTTAATGGGTTTACAGGTTTCTTCCAGTCATTCTTTTGTATTATTTGCCTTCCCTTTTCTTTGTCACTTCTTCCCTCCCTTTCCTTATCTAGCATCTCAATGGGCCATCAGAGCTCAGTGAAGGCACTGGGACACGCTTAATCCATTTTACAGACCAGGAAATTGAGGCCAATTCCAGTGGCTGAGGAACTGAACTCAGCGCCCAGGGAGCCCTCAGAGCCATGCTCTCTGCCCTTCCTATGGGGCAGCTGCCAGGCAAACAGAACAAACCTTCTTTTGGGGCTTCTGAGCCTCTTTCTCAAGCACCTCTCCATTGCAGATGCTCCACATTCTTTCCTCTCCCTGGTACCTTGCTCTCCCCTCCCCCCACTTCTCAGAGTAGGTGGAAGGCTTTGCACTCACCGCCAAGGCATGCTCTGTTGAGGGGCAGGGTGGCACGGGCTTGCTTTTGGGTCAGACAGGAGCAGGAGTCACCACCTCTGAAGTGTGAGGGCTGCCTAGCCGAGGCTGGTCAGCACGGGGAGCTTCTCTGAATCACATCAGTCAGTCCGGTACCCTGCACTGCGGCACCCCTCCACTGAGGTGGCACGGCCCTCAAGCCTTGCCTCAAGGCTGCGGGTCCTTGCCCCTCCTCCCGGGCATCCTCCCATGCCCCTTGACCACTGGCCTGGCCCACCCGCATCTTGGGGCCACTGCAGAGCCTTTCTCTCTGCAGGTGAGGCAGATCCTGCCCTTGGTCTCTGTGAGGATTTGACTCTGTGGCCAGAGGCCCGGTCTGGGTCTCAGCAACCCCATGCCTGCATGTTCCCAGGGCCCCGGGCACCTCCTGGGGCAGCCATGTTTCCAGAGCCCCATGGGAGTAGCGAGGTGGCCAGCTACACCTCTCCTGGACGGCAATGTTCCTGGGACCCCATGGAAGTGGCTAAGCAGCCCAGCTGCTCTCCCTGGGGCAGGGATGTTCAGCAAGGTGGGCTGGCGTCCCAGCCCCGGGGGTGCAATTTTCCCAGGGCCCTACAGGAGTGGCTAGGGTGGCCGCTGCCCCTCCTGGGGCCTGCAATGGACCCAGAACCCTCGGGAGGCCACCTCCCTGGCCCGATGGACTGGTACCTGGTGGGCAGTGTCCAGCGATGGACCTGGACACCCAGGAGCAGGCCATGGCGCAGCCCTCCCTGCCTGCATATGCCAATTAACCTCCATCTTTGTTGGGTTAATTTGCATATTCACTCTGATTGGCTGGGGGCATAGTGGAGATATGGTCAATTTACATGTTTCTCTATTATTAGGTAAGATATATAGATATAGATATAGATATGGATATGGATGTAGATATAGATATAGATATAGATATAGATATAGATATAGATATAGATATAGATATAGATATAGATATATTCTTTCTTTCTTTGTGAGACATTGGGCATATGAACAGGGGTGAGAGTTTCACCCCACAGGGGCATACTTGGCAATATGTGAAACACTTTTGTCACCATTTAAGGGGTCCTGCAGATATCTGGTAGGCAGAATGCAGGTATGCTGTTAAATATCCCCAACGCAAAGGATAAAAGAATGATCTCATCGCGGAGATTAAGAAGCCTATTCTGAAGACCTAGCAAAGGAAATGTTTCACCTGAATATCATTCTTTTTCACAGTCACTAGGAAAGTAGCTTAATGTGGTTCTGTGGGGGAGGGGAAGTAAACACAAAAAGTGGTCTGGGAAGCATAGCAGATAAACACAATGTGGGCTGATACCCATCCATAGTCTATTTCTGGAGGATCTAAGTGTTAAGTTAGTACGATGAGTGCCTCTGATGAGCAGCAGTCCTTGGGGGACCATGCTTGTGTTCTTCCCATCTTACAGTCCTCACTCACAAAAGTACCAGCGTCAACCTCTTAAATACACCCACCTTTCAATGGCCTTCAATCATGCTTAACAGGGGAAGTGTATAGTGATGAACACATACATTAAAAAAAAAAGATCTCAGATAAACTATCTAACCATACCTCAAGAAACTAGAAAAAAAATGAACCCAAAGTAAGCAGAAGAAAGAAAATAATAAAGGCCAGAGCAGAAATAAATCAAATAGAGCATAGGAAAACAACAGAAAAAATAATAAGCAAAACTAAAAGTTGCTTTTTTGGAAAAAAAAATAAAAACAACAAACTCCTAGCTAGGCTAACTGGGTTAACCATTGAGAGGCTAAAATAAATAAAATCAGAAATATAAGAGGAGACTTTTCAACAAATGCCACAGAAATATGTAGCTAGCTAGATGATAGACAGATGATGGGTAGATAGATAAACAGATAGATTATTATTAGGGACTGTTATGCACAATTTATACCAACAAGTTTGATAACCTAGAAGAAATGGATAAATTCCTGAAAACATAGAACTTACCAACATGACTCAAGAAAACATAGAAAGTCTAGACAGATCAATATCTTAAATAAGGAGATTGAATAGAAAACCTCCCAAGAAGCAGAGTCCAGCACCAGTTGTCTCCAAGACTGGGTTCTATCAAATACATAAGAAGAATCAATACCAATGTTTTAAAAATCTTCTTACAAATAGAGGGAATACTTCCAAACTAATTTCACGAGGCCAGCATTACTCTGATACAAAGTCCGGACAAAAACACTAGAGGAAAACTACAGGCCAATATTTCTGATAACCATCAATGTAAAAATCCTCCATAAAATACTAAAAAACTGATTTAACAACATCAAAAGATTGTACAAGATGATCAAGTAGAATTTATCCCAAAATGCAAGATTGGTTTAACATAACTAAATCAATTCATGTGCTATATCTAGTATATTGACAGAATAAAAGATCAAAGCCACCTGACCATCTCAATGGATGCACAAAAAGCATTTGTCATATCCATATATAAAAAAAGTAGTTTCTACCACTTGCTACTCACTTCTGATGTTCTATTTTCTTCATAGCACTTTTCCTTATTGAGCATTTTTAAATCTTTTTCTTTAAAATTGGCTTTATTTGCTTACTAGAGGCTCAGTGCACAAATTCCTGCACAGGTGGGTTCCATTGGGGTGGCCTGCAGAGATCAGGCCCCAGCTCATGCTCCCAGCCTCACAGCCCTGCAGCCCCACCTGGCACCCCACCTGATTGCCTGTGGGGTGATCAATCGGGGCGTGGCCCTCTGCCCGGCTCACCATCTGTTTAAGGTGAATCACAAAATGCTAAAATGAAAATATTTCTAGTCGTGGTAACATTTTTCATAGACTAGGAGCTTTTGCTAAATGCTGTGTCAGCCGATAGCTTTCCTGTTCCTCAGTGATAGGAGTCAGAAAGACTTATTGAGCTTGATGCCTGTCATCAATCAGAAGAATTTCAATCACAGAGATGACAGCCAGTGTTTGTGACTGGTGGGTGAACTTTGCAGAATTCTTTCCCTAGCACCCATGAGAAACGAGGAATTGTTACCCAAGTGATCTCAGTGACCTGCCTCCGTTAAAGTACTAAAAATGGGTGTTGGATTGTTTTAGGGGAAATTACAGTTCTTTTATCTTTTCCTCAGAGTGGCTTCTTTTTATTGTCTGTGATAGATTTGATGCCAGATTTTTAAGATAAACAAAACCAGCTAAAATATCTTAGCAGATGCATTAGCTTAAAGCTCTTACAGAAAACCTGTAAGTTTCTCCAGGGAGCATTCTTAGGAAATGATTGATTCATAGAACTGAAAGTGAAGAACAAACTCAGGTGCCGAGGTAAAGAACCAGGTCAACACTAACTAAGATAAATTATATTTTATATTGAATTCCCAGGGAACAGTGTGGAAGTATCAACATAAACCCATAAAAAATATTGCTATTAAATGACTAGAACACATGATCACCTGCACAGAAAAGTAAAACACTTAGATACATAAAAAGACCAACTTCCTATATGTGGGAAATTAGTCTTAAAAAGGGTGAAATAAGATAATTTTCACATTTGTTTGTGAAGCTAAAAAAAAATGAGAGTGATTGCTCCTTTTTAATGAGAATCTTTGATTTTCCTTTTGCCTCCTTATTAGATTTTACAGAGAATTAATTCTCAACATCACACTGTACTCTTAGAAGAGCAAATTCTCTTTGTCTCTATTTTTCACATCTAAAGTGCTTACTTAGTATGCTCTTTGGATTGTGTGGCTTGAGAAGTGTCACCCATAAAATTAATGAAGAGTGTGGCTGCAAAGAGCTAACAAGAGTGATATTGCCATGGTCTATACTCATTCAACATTGTTAAATACTATAGGAGATCATAAATAGTCACTACACATTTTCCTTCTTTTTCCAACATATAAATAATACCTATATCTATCCAGTTACTAAAAGTTCAAAAATAACATAGAGTTAAAAAAAGAAATATCCTGTTTTGATGTGGGAAAATATTAGATAAAGTTAAATACTGATTCATACATTTTAAAAAATACTCTTTGAATAAGAATTGAAGTCATTAACCTAATAGAGTTTATCTATCAAAAATCTATAATGAACATCATCACAGAGAAGAAAACATAGAAGAAGCATTTTATTCAGTACTCATTCTCACTGATCCTTTTCAACATTATACTGTAAGTTTTAAATATTTCAGTAAGAAAAAGAACTAAAATTCTATATAATAAAAGCCTAATATGCAAATCAACCAAATAGCAGAACGACCAGTGGAACGACCCTTCACTATGACATGCACTGATCACCAGAGGCAGACACTCAACACAGGAGCTGAACCCAGCTTGCAGGCCCCAGGGCAGCTAAGATGGAGCCAGTGCTGGGTGCCCCCCTACCTCTTGCACAAGATTGCTCCATTGGTCACCGTACATATCAGCACTGATCGCTAGCCAGGCCTAGGGATCTTACTCATGCACAAATTTCATGCATCAGGCCTCTAGTATAATCATAATGTTGTAGAAATAAAGCATCCTTGCTCACAAATGATATGGTTGTCTAAAGACTGCACATGCAGCCTAACGGGTTATGAGCTGACCAAATCTAGGAAGCAGAATTTGAGATCTGTATCTTTTACTAGGGGCTGTGTAAAGTGCTACTGACTGGGTGGCTTAAACAATAGAAATTCATTTTCTCACATTCTGGAGGCCAGAAGTGAGATCACAGTGTTGACAGGATTGGCATCTTTTGAGACTTTTTTCTTGGCCTGTCCATAGCCATCTTTTCTCCATGTCTTCACTTGGTATCATCTTTGTATATGTCTGCTGGAAACCTAACATGGTCTCACTGATAGAAAGATGTGAACAGGATACCAGAAGGCTGGTCCACCTTAATTGCTCTGAAAGGTCAGAGCTAATCACTCACTGTTTAGTTGAAACATTGTTAGCTGAAGCAGCCTCTACCTGTTTGTTTCATGTTAATTTCTGTTCTTGTAATTTTATGCCTAAAGGCTATGGGTGTGTCCCAAAGTCTTAATAAAAGGGAGAAAAAGACCAGAGCAAGAGGTAGTTCTTTCCACTAGAAGGCTCCCACCTAGCCCCCCAATATCGCCAAATTAATGCTTTTCTAGTACCTCTTTTTATTTGCATCGGCTTCCTCCAGAACCTGAACCCTGAACCGGGAACCCCGAACCACGCGGAACGTGGAAAGGGGTACCCACATATGTCTGTAATTTCTTCTTATGAGTACACCTGGCATATAAGATTAAGAGTCACTCGAATGACCTCACTTTAATTAACTTATTTGAAGACCTTATGTCCAAGCACAGGTAGTGGGGAAAGGACTTCAATGCATAAATTTGGGGGAACACAATTCAGCCTACCACAAACCCAAACTGTATATAAACTAATTATTAGTATGAATGGGAGTGTAGCAAACCTGCTAGATATTTTCAAAATGTCGAGAATGACAAAAATAGAAAGTACCCAGAAGTCATTCTAAAAAAAGATTTCCATGGCCATTATGTAGACAACTGAGAAGAATGACAGGCTACAAGGCAGAAGGGGAAGGGAAGCGGGGTATGGAGTTTAAGGAAACTCTGACATAAACACAAAAACACATTCACAAGAATATTAACAGAAACCATTGTACTAGATACTAAAAACTGAAAATAGTTTATATTTCTCTCTATTGCAGAGAGAGAACCAATGAACTGAAGCTTTATGAACATATGGAGGAACCTAAAATTATAATGTTGACGGAAAAAGCAAAGTGCTAAAGAATAAATATGAAATATCTATAATAATCAAAGGGTAATATACTAATTAGACCGGATGTCTTCTGGACATCATTCCTGATGTCCTTCCGGATGAAGATGGGGCCAGAGGAAGCCAGCAGGTTCTGGGTGCCTGCTGGCAGCCAGAGGAGGGAGGCCTGGGTCCAGGGGGTTAAAGGAAAGCTGGTGCTGGCAGCAGGGGAAGGAAGGCCAACTCTTGCACGAATTTCCGTGCATCAGGCCTCTGGTAAATAATAATCAAATATGTAAAGTTTTAAATGACACGAAGCTATACTGTATGTCTCAAATACAGTTATATCTATCTATCATCTATCTATCTATCTATCTATCTATCTATCTATCTATCTGTAGTGTATTAAATAAATCAATTAGGAATAGTGACTATTTGGGACTTATTGGGGAAGGTAATCTTGGCAATTTCATAGAGGGTGTCAACTGAAATGACAAAATTGTATATTTTATTAAAGTGAGTGTTGGGTTTTTTAAAAGGTTGTTTTATTATGTTTAACATTATGTAGCTTCATAAGTTAGTTATTTAATAGTGCTTCATAGTAAAGCAGTAAATTTCATAATAAAGCAATATTAGGAAACATTTTATTGGATTTTGTTTTATTCATTCTTTAAGCCTAACAAGTGTCCGAATCTGAGTGTTCAAAATTTGCAGCTTTCCTAAAATTATCAAATAATAAAACACAAAATTAGATACTTTTCATCAAATCTTTTCTTAATCAGATGGTGCTAGTGGATCTGATGCAAAGACTGCTTTTGGCTGTGACAAAACTAAATAATAATAATAAATTATCAACTGAAAAGAAATGTCATGGACTATAAGGCAATAAAGAGGTGCCATATCAACTTAGATGTTTGCCAGGCACATCAATGGATGTTGGGGAAACACAGACTATGCAGACAGACATCAGTCCTGCTCTCATACCAATGTATATACAGTTATTAGAGAAAACAGAGACAAATTAAATAACCATTAAATTAAAAAGAACGTAAATCCTTGATAAAAATCTCCTGAAGAGAGGCATATGACTCTGTAAAGGATGTACCCAAGAGAACTGGCCAGAGGTTAGAAATGGCCTCTCAGAGGGAAATCAGCTGTGTCTAAAGCAAAGGAGGGAATGAGGTGACATTTCCTAGAAGAGACAAAAAGTAAGTTCAAACACCTGTGTCCAGAGTACAGAGAACATGGACTGTATTCAGGTTGGAGGATATGAGAAAAATAGGGGGAAAAAAAGGAATTTGATTATTATTCATTTTTATCTTGACCTTACTATCCACTCAACCCTCTAGTCATTATTATTAAAATAGCAATTGTTATTATTTTATTCGACTTTGGTCTTAGACTATTTAATAAAAAGAGACAGGAGAAAGGCTAGTTATATAAGATTGCAGCATCCACATACAACTCAGTTACTGCAAACCATTACTAATGTCTGAAAATATTTTCAACATTAAAAATCTGTGTCTGCAATAGTATTCTCAATGATCCAGTTATAGCTTAATAAATGTTGTTGATTTTTATATCTCTTTTCTACTCTTTTTATTGGTGGGTGGAGCCTGAAAGGAGTTGGGAAATTGTCCCCACTAACATGAAAAGGAGACTAACAAAAGATTGTACAGTACTTTGTGTCTTTTCTAGATTAAAAGCATGTTATTAACTACCATTTAATTCTGATTTCTTAGACTATAGAACAATTGATATTTTTAATATTACAGGAAGAAATATCTATAAAAAGATACTCATTCTAAGAGTTTCTCCATGACTAAATTACACCAATTTTCACTAGTCAGTATGTGATGGCATAACAATATAACATTAAATATCTTTCAAGTATAATAGATGACTCTAAGGGGTGATCTAACAATATGCAACCTATCATGTATTTTTTAAAAGAAAAATAATGATTGGTTTGGTTCTATTCTTTATAATCTTTAGTAGTCTTATTTTCTCCACATCACTGTGCAAACACATGATTTTTGTAATCTTATGAACACCATCTGGGACATTATGTGTGCTACATGGGAGAAATTAAAATAAATCATATAAATAATGTTTATTGAAATCGAATACATTCTGTTTTGCTTCTAATCCTATATTTACCACATATAATAGAAAGAGCTTCAGACCTGGAGCTAAAGTATGGTGTTTATACATTTTTTTCTTCAGTTCATTTTTTAAAATTTAATTTTATTGTTGATACTATTACAGTATTCTCCCCCCAACCCCCACCTCTCCTTTGCCCACCTCCACCTAGCTCCTGCCCCACCATCCCTCTGGCCATCACCACACTGTAGTCTGTGTCCATGGGTAGTCCCTAATTTAACACTTAGGAGCTATGGCACATTGTGTCCAAGATTCTCAATCAGTTGGAAAACTTTATAGGTTTTATGAAAGAACTAAGTGAAATGCAAGCATACAAACACAACTTGGGGCTCTCTGGAAGTATAGATTATGTACTAAAGTTTAGTGTAGTCCTAGTAATGTGTGGTACTCCCTTGCATCTAGAATACGCTCAATGTACATAGAAAGCTTTGTTTTAATAAGTTATTAGAATTAAAACTTAAAAAAAACACTTTACTTTTTAAGTAAGTTGAAAGGGTAAGTAAAAGGTAGACCTGTTTCCCCCCACACACACAAAGTTATCAAGAAATTTGACAGAAGTTTTGAGCAACACAGGAAGACCAACAGTATATAATTCCTATCTTTTCTGATAGAACTAAAGACATTTCATACCTCACTTAAAGTACATATCTTTGGCCGAGACCCGGTTTGGCTCAGTGGATAGAGAGTCGGCTTGTGGAGTGAAAGGTCCCAGGTTCGATTCCGGTGGGGGGCATATACCTAGCTTGCAGGCACATCTCCACTGTGGGGAGTGCAGGAGGTGGTTGATCGATGTCTCTCTCTCATCGATGTTTCTGACTTTCTATCTCTCTCCCTTCCTCTCTGTAAAAAATCAATAAAATATATTTTTTTAAAAAGTACATGTCTTTGGAAAAAAAATAGTTTAGAGATATATGTTGGGGCTTGATTTATCATGGAGAGAATTAAATTGGATTCATGTCAACAAAGCATCCTTGGCGAAAAATGTAATTTTTCTGGTCCTTTAGTTCTTATAAAGAGAGAATGTAAACTCTAAGATGTCCTTGTTCTGCTTGATTTTGGAGAAGAGTAATTCAGATTTGAGTGAATGGAATACTTTTAAATTAGAAAATAATGAAAACCTGTCATTTATTTCTAAAGCAGAAGCAACTGCTAATATACATGTAACATTTTGAAAGCCTTGGCACTTTAAAATATTTCAGTAAAGTTTTTCATCTATACAAATCATTTGTATATAGAGATGTTGAATTTTCTACTTAGCAGTCATTTGTATTCAGATAAGTACAGTATCAGACAAAATGAGACATCTGTTAGTCTATAAGAAAGCATAAAAGTTTGAGGATTTAGAGGAAATTCAGAACAGAGAAGCATAATAAAACAGTAAAAATAAATCTTATGTTGCTAATGATTTAGAATGTGAGAAGCATTTTTTTAAAACCTGAGTTATATTATACATGAATTTAATTTGTTTTCTGAAATTCAAAGCTTCCTGTGATGATTAAAATGGATAATTTTTTTTTTCAAATCTGACAAGAGAATGTTTTTCTCAGGGACACTGTGAAGGTGATTCCTAGCCATCTGTTCCTTCATTAAGGGGAGAAGAAGTGTGAATTAGAACAAAGATGGCCCCAATCAACTCTACCTTGCCTTATGGCTTTGTTCGGAGTCTCCAAAAATTTGAATTCACTATACTCCTTAAATAAATTTTCCACAAAATGATATGCTACAATAAACACTACAAACTGAAGACACTAAAACTGTAGATGCTGACAAATCTTAGAAACTATAAAATTGGTGGTTAAAGAGACCTTAGAGATTCTAAAAAATAGCCTTTTCATCAGTTATCTCCCGACCTCCAAAATAAAAATTATGAGATATCTGTTAAAGTGTAGATTCTTGGACCCCACACTGACCCACTGAATTAGACTGTTTATGTGAGAACCTGGAATCTATACTTTTAACAAATTCCCCAAATGACTATAAGACACCATAAGGTTGGCGAGTCAGTGATGTAAGAAAGTATTGTCTGAGATAGCAGCCACTGTCAAGGGAGCTACTGTGTTTGTGAAATAAGGCAATTGTCATGCTTGAAACATAAAATATATGCTGGATTTTTGAGGGCTCATAAAAAATAATACTTTGATTTCATGTTGAAACTATAATATTGTAGATACTCTGAATTAAATCAAATATATTGAGATAAATTTCACCTATTCCCTTTTTTTCAATTTTAATATGGCTACTAGAACATTTTAAAATTAATCAGATATTCTTTGGTCTTTCTTGCTTAATGTAAAAATTTTTCAGGACTTTATTAAGAACAAAATATTTTTCTGTTTATCTACTTTATATGGCCACTTTGGACATCAATTTGGATTGTCTTATTTTCTTTTATGCATCTGTGCTATTTTTTTTAACCACCATAAAGAAAATTTTAAGTACTTGAAGAGAATTCACAGTGTGATATAGTAAAGAGATGAAAGAGAAAATGCAATTCAGACATCTTTTCATTGTATTATTATTATTTTTTTAATTTATGAAAGTTTGATTTAGGCCCAACTTCTGTGATTTCATATAATTTTCCACATCCACAATGCAATTGAAATAGACCCTCAGAAGGAAGCAAATAATCTCTTGAAGAAAGAAGTTACAGCACTGTATTCCCAGCCCTTGGTTTTGACTATAAAGTAATCAGACAGCACATAGAGGAGGCAAAGGCTGAAAAAATTAGTTTCAGTTGAGTGACTTCCTTTGAAAGACTAAAATCTAATTTGGCAGAACTTTGGCTTGATTGCTTGATTGTGTCAATTTAATCAAGGTAGAAACAAAACAAATATTTACATTAGTTCTATCATTTCTATAACCTCTATTTAAATGTTATAGCCTGTTGAATTGTGAATCAAACATTTTATGTTGAATAGCCTAAACAAATTTAGTAAGAATAAGCCACCTTATACATACTTTAAGACATAGAATCTCGTGATATAATTTTGTGCTCTCTCTTGTATGTAATAACAGTTGATCTTATTTTTTTTTTTTGGTGCCAACATTAAAGAAAGATTATGAGTCAACATTGCAACAACCTCAGCCACAATTGCAGTTTTGGATTTTTGCTGGTTCTGGGCTTACTATCAGTGATATCCATTTTTGTTCACATATATGTAATAGGAAAATAAATAAATAAATAGAAAATGAGAATCTTCCATGAGGAAAAGTGACCAGAGAGGCCTTCTGGATTCCAATTTCTGGAGAAAAACAGTTCTCATTTTGTCAAGTCAGAAGGAAGTTTCTAGAGAAGTCAGTGTTTTTCATGAAACTTCGTAACTGTACCAATCCATAAGAAACTCAGCAGTTTCAAAATACATGCCCAGCAGCATTTGAACATGCATCCCACATTGGCTTCCAGAGTCGCCATTTCCTTTGACCTTGACACTCCTTACCAACTAGAGGAGCATCAAAAGTGCTGCTCTCCATTGGTCTGCGGTCTGAAGGGTTTCAGGTTCGATTCCTGTCAAGAGCATGTATCTTGGTTTTAGGCACATGCCCAGTAGGGGGCGTGCAAGAGGCAGCTGATCGATGTCTCTTTCTCATCCATGATTCTAACTTTCTATCCCTCTCCCTTCCTCTCTGTAAAAAAAAATCAATAAAATATATTTTTTTTAAAAAAAAGAAAGTGCCGCTCTCAGTCCAAAAGGACTCTATTTTTATATTATAAAATGGAGTAGCCAACAAAATCTGAACTTATTGAAGAACTATAACAATACAAGGAGTTAGTGAAGGCTGAGAAAGAATATTGCTTAGCATTAAGAAGGCATCTCACATGTATTCTCCCAGAGACATAAACTAAGTAGTGAAGACACTTCAATATTCACAGAAAAGTATTTTGACACCAACAGCCAACTTACGACTTTAAAACATATTGGTGACTATAGTTGAAATAATGTTACTGGTGCTTTTTTGCTTTATTCATTTCACCATGCCACAATGTTTTTATTTTGATTTATATTTTTAATATGTTGTTATTGATTTCAGCGAGGAAGGGAGAGGGAAAGAGAGATAGAAACATCAATGATGAAAGGGAATCATTGATCAGCTGCCTCCTGCACATCCCCTACCTGCCCTTGACTGGAATCTAACCCGGGATTCTTCAGTCCACAGGCCAACATTCTATCCACTGAGCCAAACCAGCTAGGGCCACAGTGGTTTTAAATAACATAATATGTACGTATATCTGTTGAGCACACACTATGATATCTCTAGGGACAACTTTGGAGGAAACACTGAAATTTTTCCATTTACCAGGGAATACACATGAGCAAAATCAACTACGAGGTTATAGGGATATACACACCTCAGAAAAATACATGATCCAGAAGTCAAGTCTATGAACTACAGCAAACTTTCAGAACACTGAGGTGTTGGGATTTCATCATCCCTTGGCTAGAGAAGCTCATGGAGTTTTCTGGTGGCAGAAAGAGTCCAAGGGCAGTTCATACATCAAGGCCTTTCAAGGCTGCTGCGTGTCAGACGCATCTGGCTAGAGAGATTGATAGGGCTGCTGTGCTCTTGATTTCCCACTGCTCTGTTTCTCCGATATCCATCTTCACAACCAGGATGGCTGAGAGCCGGCTAGGGACAGTGTGACATACTGCAGAGACACCTCCTACAGCCAAGCAGATAGATGGCACTCATTCTTTGGAAGAATCCCCTGCCTCTTGAGCATCTTTAAATAAAATACACAGAAATTCTTCTTCCTCTCTCTCTCTCTCTCTCTCCCTGCCCCCAACTTCAAAACACTGCTTTCCCTTTGTCTCTTTGTGGGCTCTACTGAAAAGAGTACTACTTTTCTATCATATTTTTTGTTAATTTATCTTTCCATCTTTTCTTTTTTAATTTTCACCTTTTTAATTTTCTCCAATTACAATTTACATTCAATATTCTGTACTAGTTTCAGATGTGCAGCAAAGTTAGAGAGTGGGGGGGCTGGGTGAAAAGGGTGAAGGGATTAAGCGGTGCAAACTGGAAGTTACAAAATAGTGACAGAGATGTGGATTACACTCTAAGTAGTATAGTCAACAATATCATGATAACTAGGCATGGGGCCAGGTGAGTACTTGAAGCATCAGAGGAACCAATCTATAAAGCACATGATTTTCTAACCCAATTTACATATGTTGAAAACAGTTCATATGAGTAACAGTGCCCCCACTTACTTATAAGGAGCAGTGTTATATTAAGGCCACCTGAAGGGCTTTTAGCTGTTGAAATGTTCCCATTAGACCAGCGGTTCTCAACCTGTGGGTCTCGTCCCCTTTGGGGGTCCAGGGGTCGCCTAAGACCATCAGAAAACACAGATATTTACATTACGATGCACAACAGTAGCAAAATTACAGTGATGAAGTAGCAAACAAAATCATTTTATGGTTGGGGGTCACCATAACATGAGGAACTGTGATAAAGGGTCCGGCATTAGGAAGGTTGAGAACCACTGCATTAGACAGTCAGTGTCTGTTTCACAACTTTCTTAAGAATAAGATTAAGAAATTCAAAACACTATCTCCTGCCGCACAGATAGCATTTTAAATTTTTAATGTTTAGGCAGGTCCTGTGTATGCTACATTTTAAAATTTGCATGACTATACAGCTAATTTTTCTTTGCTATAATTTCATCTCTTCCCTATATTTTATTATTTCAGCAATAGTAAAAAAAAAAGACCCTCTTTTCAAGCATTCATTAAGGTATTCTATATAAATATTTTATGCACCTATTTATGTACCAAGCACAGAATGAAGCATGAAGAAAAGTGAGCAAAATAACTGTATATTTGTTCTCATAGATTTTACATTCTACGCTACAAGACACACATGAATCCAATAATGCCACAAAGTATTTGTGCCAGCTAGCTCTGCATTGCCGATGGTTCTCTGATGATGCAGAACAGTGACCTGACCTAGTTTGCAAAGTCAAGACAATGCTTGCTAGAGGAGACGAACGGTGAGCTGAGATTTGAAGGATGATCGGAGACATCGACTTCTATGATTTTTTGTCAAAATAAATTTGTTGTCATTATGAAACACAGTTTTCATATGATGTATGTTTCTGGTGGTTCTAAAGGTTCCCAACCCAACACCCACCCTTGACCCATTTCTTTCTTGCTTCAGAGACTTTGATTTGCTTACATCTACCCTCCCTATATTTGCAGTGAACATGAGGATGAATCTTGTTGTCTAACTCATTTATAGTAATTTAACTCACTTATAGTAATTGTATTCTTCTTGCAAGTGATTTGTTTAGGCATATCATGATTTGTAACTCTGGTCGATGAGAAATCAGTGGAAGTCTTTGGGCTTCTGGGAAATGCCTTATAAGGAGATACATTCGGGAAACTTCCATTTCTGCCTTTAAACGTTAATGAAAAACCTGATATAGAAAACAGCTGTAACCAATTGTAACCAAAGGCACGGGGAGGATGGGAACCTGGAACCATGGGTGGAGCACATGCGCTTGCGGATAGCAACAGACTCCTGGGTTGACATTGGAATTCCTGCCTCGTCTCTGGACCTGATGTGTGAGATAATGAAGGGATATTTTCAAGCCTTTGTTTATTCCTGAAGCCAAAATTATTCCAATTAAGAAAAAGGAAGTTATAGCATTTGGTTTTGGCAAAGTAATTATAAAACGAATAAAATAACAGAAAAAGAAAATGATCTGGAGAGACCCAAACAATGGTGCACTGCAGCGAGGGAAGATGAGCTGGGGAGGAAAGATGAATGACCGAGACAAGTTCATGAAGGGCATGTATTCAGCTATAGTTTTCATGATTAAAAGCTTTTTTAAAAAGCAAAAAGACACATACATTTGCTCCCTTATTATAGAAATTTAATTTTTTTAAAGTGGTTAAAGCTACTCTTAATTACTGTCAGTGTAGATATACTCTGTGGAAGAGCGCTGGCAAGCGCCAGTAGCACAATTTTGATTATTTTTAGTTCTTTTTCCTTCACTCCTGAATATGTTTGATTCTTGGATTGACTTCATGAGAATTATTTTCTAGACCAATTATTCTTTTGCTTTGCCTAGATTTGTCACTGAAATTTATTCATTCTTCATTCATTTTAAAATTAATTAATTTATTTATTTACTGTAGTTAATCCTCACTGGAGGATATTTTTCCTTTTTTTTTTTTTAAGAGAGTGGAAGAGTGAGAGAAATATCGATGTGAGAGAAACTCATCGGTTGGTTGCCTCCTGCAGGAGGACTGAGCAGGGCCTGTGCAGGAGAGGGGCCTGCAACCAAGCTCCATGCCCTTGACCAGAATCGAATCTGGGGCCTTTTGGTCAACAGACTGACCCTCTACCCACTGAGCAAGCCAGCTAGGCTTCATTCATTTATTTAATAGATATGGCTGGGTACTTTAGAAAGCTGGGTATAACAATGAACATAACAAAAGCCTCACAGTTCTGACACTATCTGGAGAGCATATTTATTTTTAATTAACAGAGACACACACTAAGCCAGCAATAAAAAAATAAACAGTATACTTTCATCTAGTAGGAAGGCCCTTGGAAGAAGTAAAGCAGCTTCAAGGGTAGGAGGTGAGAAAGCGAGGGCAAGGATTCATGTCTTGAAGGAGAAATTAAAACTCCAAAGAGAGAGCACCCAGGCAGAGCGCAGAGTGCGCTGGAGAGGGTCAGTGTGGCTTCTTTCAGGAGCAGAACAAACGCCTGAGAGTCTGCAGCAGCAGCAGCTGGACTGGGGGTTGGGGAAGGGATACTGAGGTGAATGAGAAGAGGGGGCAGGTCAAATAGGCCTTTCTCGGCCACCATCAGGCTGCTCAATATTATTCTAAGTGTAATAAGAAACCATCGAGAGATTATGTGCCAGAGAGACACAATGTGATTTGTAGATGCTCACTGCTTGCTGTATGGAGAAGAGATGGTGAGGGTTAGGAATAGAATCAGAAAGACCATTTAGACCAGTGGTTCTCAACCTTCCTAAGGCTGAGACCCTTGCATACAGTTCCTCATGTGGTGGTGACCCCCAACCATGAAATTTTGCTACTGTTATGTAAATATGCATCGTGATGTAAATATCTGCATTTTTCGATGGTCTTAGGCGACCCCTGCGAAAGGGTCGTTCAACCCCCAAAGGGGTCGCGACCCACAGGTTGAGAAACACTGATTTAGACAGAAGGCGATTGCCATAAATCACGCGGCAGACAGTGGCGGCCAGCGCTGGGAACAGAGGGAGAGAGGGGAGGTGGTGCTCAGACCCCTCCCAGACTCACCCTGTGCATCTCTTCACCCGGCTGTTCATCTGCATCCTTTCCCACATCCTTTGAAGAACTGGTCCATGTAAGGAGGTGCTTCCCTCAGTTCCGGAAGCCACTGTAGCAAAGTAACCAAACTGGAGGAGGGGGTTCTGGGAACCTCTGATCTGTAGCCAAGTCAGATGAAGATTCCCCAGCAGGTGTCATAAATCGGTTATTGGGGGGGCGGGGAACCCCCACAATCTGGTGTCAGATGGGTTGTGGGTGTGACAGTAGTGTGAGAGTAAAGGAGAAACCGGAGCAGGGCTATGGTGCTTCTCTGACTCACTGGTTGACTGTGATTTATGGCTCAGGTTATTCATTACAGGAGCGACATTAAGAAGGGATGGGTAAGGTACTGGAATAATCCTCAAAAGTTGCATTGTTTTTATCTCGGTCTAAAGTATGCATCAGATCCTAGCTGGCTTTGCTCAGTGGATAGAGTATCAGCCTGCGGACTGAAGGGTCCCAGGTTCGATTCCAGCTAAGGGCACATGCTTGGGTTGCAGGCTTGATCCCCAATAGGGGGCATGCAGGACTCAGCCAATCAATGATTCTCTCTCATCATTGATGTTTTTTTTTTTCTTTCTCTCTCTCCTTCTTCCTTTCTCTCTGAAATCAATAAAGAAGCATATTTTTTTTAAAAAAAAAAGTATGCTTCAGAGATTAACTTCAGGTAATTCTGATCGCTTGCTTTTCAGCAACTGAATGGACAAACCATTAGCTTCCCATCTAGAAGGGTCCACCTGCTACGATGGTGGCTCAGAATCATTTGATCATCAGGAGGCATTTGAAATGAAGACTGCAAGTATAACTTTATAGATCAAACCTGAAAGTAATGAAAAATATTATACTCAGAGCTCCATGCATGTCAGAGATCTTGAACATGTATTATTATCTTCAGGTTTCTAGGGATACCTTCATGAAAGAGTTGTCGCTCATCTGTAGAATTGCTTCCAGCTTAAAATGTGAAACTCTTTTCATATTCTAGTTAAAAGGCCCAGGGGCTGCTATAAAGCGAAATGCTTGTAAATAACCAGGCTGTTGAGATCTTAATTAAATTAGAAGCACACATTTGTAGGGCAGTAGTGGGAATTTAATCCAAGTGCTGAAATGCTAGGAGATAAATCAGTGAGGAATAGTCATTGTACATTAGAAATTCAAAAATAATCACTATCAATCAAGCCAGCCATGCTAAACAAGGACAAAGGAGCAGAGGACAGAAGCAGAATTTTTGAAAACAATGTTGCCAGTCTTATAGAGCAGAAATCGCATTTTCATGAGCAATCTTTGAAATTGATCTGAAATCCCTGACGAGTGCCCTGTCCCCTTTCTGGAAAAGCAGGAGTGGAGCTGAAACAGCCAAGCTTCTAATATTAATGTTGGCTTATTCTTAGTGGTGACCAGTCTCATCCTGGAGCCCACCCAGAGTGACCTCATTAGAACAAAAGCCACTGCTCTCACCCAGGGAATGCGAGGGGCTTTAGGTATTATGTGTACGGGACTGGAATCAAGGACAAAATATTAGAATAAAGCATGTTCCTAGGGCTCCTATCATTAATGGTTTTAAGAACCCTGTGCCAGGAACTAGGAGTAGATACACATATTATACATACATAAAATTTTACAACAAACACATATTCTGAATACACAAACACACTTGTATTCTACTGATCCATAATTTCTTGCTAATAAAAATGAAAGGAATTGCCAGAAATGGAACATTGTCTCACTGATAGAAAGATGTGGAAGCCTGAAGGCTAGTCAATAACCTTAATTGCACTAACCACTCACTGTGTAGTTGAGACATTGTTAGCTGAAACCTGAAGCGGCCTCCAACTCTTTTTGTCTTTTGTATTTTTTGTTATTGAAATTTCATATCTAAAGGCTCTGGGTATGTCCCAAAGTTTCAATAAAAGGGAGAGCAAGGCCAGGGCAAGGAGAGTCTTCTCACTAGAGGAAGGCTCCTTCCTGGCCCCCCAATATTCCCAAATTAATACTTTTCTAGTCTCTTTCCATTTGTGTGTGGCCTTCTCCTCCAGAACCCGAACCCTGAATGGGAACTCTGAACCACGTGGGATGTGAAAGGGGTTTCCACAAAAAATAAAATAAAATAAAATAAAATAAAATAAAATAAAATAAAATAAAATAAAATAAAATAAAAACACAAAACTCAAAGGAATTATTTAAAAATATTCTAGTAACTACCTTTGAGTCTTGGATTTATTGATTTGTGGTTATTTGTTCTTTTTCTATATCAATTACATAAACAGAACACAAAATTATCAGAAAAAGAATTTAAAATATATTTTATATTCTCTATATTCTCCCATATAATATTCCTTTCCAAAAGGCAGATTACAAATTCCACCTCAGCAAAGAAGGCCTTTTTCTCCACTATCAAGTTCTTATCATTTTCCCTATTACTGTGCAAACTCAATTGCCTCAGTCTTTGAAGCCTCTAACTTGTAACTTCCTTTGTCTTTCTTCTCTCCCTCATTGATTGTTTTATAATATCCTGGTATTTAAAATCTAATCATTCTTTTTTATCTCCATAGTTCAGCTTCTCAGTTGTAGATTAAACATCTGAGAGTTTTAAAAACATTTTCTTTTGCCTCTATCTAAACTCACGAGTGAAAGAAATAGGTAAGGTATTTATCTTAGTAGTGACCAGATAAAATTGACAGTAAATTAGGACTATAACTTTACCAACATCTATCTAATTTCTGTCTTTGACTATTCAGACAAATTTCATAATTAAGAGGGCTTCTTCCACTCATCTGTATTATTCCCTGGGAAGTTACTATTCTGAGTAACTATATTTAAACATTATTAATTTATACTATGGATGCAAATTTTCCAAATTTCCTTTTCTTGTTGATCTGATTTTATCAGTTTCTCAGCTCAGTATCTAAATTGCTTGATTTATGCTCCAGGAAAATAATCTAATAACACTACCAAGATGTATTAATTTGTTGGTTCTTTTTAAACCCTGAGCATAGATACATTTTTAATGCCTGAGAGGCCGTCCATTATGTTTTTAGCCCTGTAAACTCCTACCGTTTCATAAAATCCCACTTCAGATTAAAAATAACATTTCAACTTTTTCTCCTTCACAACAACAGAAGACTCAGAAAAAAGATGGTCATAGGTCAAACTGCACATATTTGTGTCAAGGTCATCCATCATGACTTCATGACATTTTGCAGTTCTTTAGTCGTGCCCTTCAATACAATGCCAAAGTGAAATAGACCCTCAGAGAAGAGGCTTTGTCAGAGTATCCTCAATTATTTTCACTCTTTCCCAGTTTCCTTCCTCATTCTTTTTTATTTTCTTTATTTACTTTTAGGCTCCCAGATTTAAACTCAATCCTGCTTTGATTCAAGGAACACGTGGGCTTCTACTCTGCTATTGTCTCAAAATCCCTAACATGGAATCCAGTTAATCAGCAACAGTGTTTGATACTGCCTCTCTCCCATCACCACCACCACTATTCTGAGACTCCCATGCTCCGAATCAAGCCCAGAAGCTACTCACTCTAAGGATGCATCTCTCCCATCCACTGTCCCTGGGTAGGTCAGGTCCAAAAGATGGAGCATCAGTTTGGACCCTTCCCCAAACGCTGATTAATAATTTATCTAAAACTGTAGTTCTTTTCAAGAGTATAAGATCTTGCCCTGAGCTTTCATCCAGGGACTAAAGACCTCCTAGCCAAGGAATGCTCTCTAGACCAGTGGTTCTCAACCATTCTAATGCCACGACCCTTTAATACAGTTGCTCACATTGTGGTGACCCCCAATCATAAAATTATTTTCATTTCTACTTCATAACTGTAATCTTGCTACTGTTATGAACTGTAATGTAAATATCTGATATGCAGGATGTATGTTCATTGTTACAAATTGAACATAAAGCATAGTGATTAATCACAAAAACAATATGTAATTATATATTGTGAAATATTTATTTCTAATTATAAATAAAGAAATTTTTGTCTTGAATCATGGTGTAACATGGGTAACAGTCTTCATCTGACAACAGTAAACTGCATGGCTACACTTTGCTACACCGAGGAGCGGTCTGTTGGTTCCTAAGACCATGGGAAATAGGTGTTTTCTGATGGTCTTAGGCGACCCCTGTGAAAGGGTCATTCGACCCCCCAAAGGGGTCTCGACCCACAGGTTGAGAACCACTGCTCTAGATAATGACCACCTGCCTGATAGAAATTCCAAATAAGAAACCAGCCACCAGAACTCCACACCAAGCTGATAGCTCTAAGACTTTCTTATTAGGGTAATCTACATAATGCTGAGGTCATAGGGAGATCCTAATTCCCCAGGAGCTGAGATCAACAACACATCTGCAAGTAATACATATAGATGTGAGACACTGATCGCACACTTTTTAAAACAATTGAAGTAAAATTGAAATCTACTTTATAATGAGTTTTTGTATTACCTTTTTCAATAACAAGCTGTAAGACCATAGGTTGATATTTTATCACTCTGAGCTTATTTCCTTTTAAGCAAAATGAAACGTTTTGGGCCAGGTGATATTTATGGTTTCCATGTCAGCTAATAGTCTTCAGTCACTTTCTCATTTGAAAAATTGAAAAATAGATTTATCACATGAATACTGTTCTCATTGTTAAAGGTTATTTAGCAAGGAATAAAGAGAAGTACATTATTGAAAAAAAACGCAAGTTTTGGAATTAGTAATACCTGGACTAAATACCTTCTCTACTAACTGTATGCTTTTGGATGTTAATAATTACCTTAAGCCATAATTATCTAATTTTCAAATACAGATAATGAAGTACTACAGGGTTATAAAGATTACATTAAATCATTTTTCTGGGTTCATATAACACAATAACACTTGCCAAGGAATCATGAATATATTGCAGGCTCAACACTTGTTTCTTTTCCCCTCACTATTTATGAAAGGAATTACCACAACATTCTTTTGAATTTTGTAAAGCCACCTGGTCTGTGCTATTTTTTTTTATGGTAGCCTGAACTATTACGAGATTTCATTCTTAAGAAACACTAATTTGTTTAAAAAAAAAACCCACACAAATCAAATAAACCCTGTTTTATAATGTAGACATGTGATTGCTCTAAATGTATGCATTTAAGTGACAAGATTTTAATGTAAATAAATGATTGAGAAAAATATGGTATCATCCTAAGAACTTCTAATTAGAAAACATTGTTAAATATAAGGATTCCTTGCACTAGCTGGTTTGGCTCAGTGGATAGTGTCGCCTGCAGACTGAGGGGTCCCAGGTTCAATTCTGGTCAAGGGCACTTGCTAGGGTTATGGGCTCGATCCCCAGTATGGAGTGTGCAGGAGGCAGCTGATCAGTGATTTCCTCTCATCATTGATGTTTCTATCTCTCTCTCCCTCATAAAAATCTACTATGCTCCTTAAGTGTATTTATTTTCCCCTTTCAATTAAGAGCATTTAATTCTCATCTTGATTTCTTTTATCTCTAACAGAGAAAGGGAAAATGACAAAGATGCCAATTAAAGCAGCAGATTACAATACCCATATATATAATGAGAAAAGAGTACACTATTGAAACACTTAATTATTCTTACCAAATTTATTTGCAAAACTCTATTTTATAACACCTATGTTTCACAGCTAAAGAATAAGTGCTAGCTAATTTGTCTCACCAGGGAAGAACATTTATCTAATCCTAATTTATAGTTTTAACTTTCTATTGTAGAAATTTTATTTGTCTGAGTAAGAGTTTCTGCCCTAATAAATCAGTGGTGAATGACAATACAATTTCAAGTTTATGTGTGCTTCCGGTTCACAAGCTTTATACCCCTTAGAAAGGATTTTTGTGAATGTATATGCCTAAAAGAACTAAGCAATCCTTAAATTTTAAATCATGGCTAGCAGAAGCTGAAATAAGCACCAAAGAAAACAATAAGCAAGTCACTTGATTCCCAATGACTCAAGTATGTGGCCACGACCACAAATTATTAGACTTGTCACCTAAATGGCTTTATGTGAAGTGAATCAAGAAAATATTTTATTCCTATTCTATTACCTAATGGCTTGTGGACTACCATCCCTAACTAAAAAACAGCCCCTATTTCATTATCCCTAGACTAGTGGTTGGCGATCTGTGGCTTGCCAGACACATGTGACTCTTTGGCCTCTTGAGTGTGGCTCTTCCACAAAATACCACATCCGGGTGCACGTACAGTGTAATTGAAACTTCGTGGCCCATGTACAGAAGTCTGTTTTTGGCTCTCAAAAGAAATTTCAATCATTCTACTGTTGATATTTGGCTCTGTTGACTAATGAGTTTGTTGATCACTGCCCTAGACCATTCTTATGTGTCAAACCAATTCAACATCCAAGAGTCAGAACTAAAAAATAAAGTGTTGGAGAAATACGAAAACATAAGCAATGGATGATATCAAATATCTATTTTTTTAATATATTTTATTGATTTTTTACAGAGAGGAAGGGAGAGAGATAGAAAGTCAGAAACATCGATGAGAGAGTGACATCGATCTTGCACGCCCCACAGTGGAGATGTGCCCGCAAGCAAGGTACATGCCCTCAACCGGAATCGAACCCGGGACCTTTCAGTCCGCAAGCCGACGCTCTATCCACTGAACCAAACCGGTCTCGGCGATATCAAATATCTTAAATCCCTACCTCTGACCCCCTGTTTATTCATTTGGGATAAATGTGATCTAGCAAACACAGAGCTAATAGCTCCCATTAACAATGACTCAGCTATATGGTTCCCAACTTTCATGCTCTGGGGAGATTCAGAGAAGAGTGTTACCTTCCAAAGAGAGTGGGCTGACTCAACTACAGTTTCTTGTTCTATAAATGTGTGTTGTTGACAATAATGCATATTTTCTTGAACTCTGATGAGGACCAAGCTAAATAACATGCTTCCTTGCAAACTATAATGCTACTAGCAATTGTTTTGTTATGTTTTAAATGTCTTGAGATTTTTCAGAGAAGGGGGGTGATCGTGGGGTAGTGTCAGTCATGAAATACTTTAAAGTTCTGTGTTCTGCGGTAAAATGAACTGAAGTGTTGATTTTAATTTGCATATAAAAACCATCAAATGAAACAGATAATCTTTGTAGATACAGATGATTTTACAAAAATTAGTACATAGAGGCACATTGGGGCTCTAGGATTACTTGGGTAACTGCTGATGCTATTAATATATACACCCAAAGAGAGACTTTCATTAAAGAATAAGAATTCCCAGTCGAGAATCACTTAATTGAACCTTATTTTTAAGACTGGCATTTGCTTATTTTATTATTTTCATTCTTCCCATTTGTATAACTACTAGATGGAAAATTTATATCAATAATAAGTATTTTTAAACGCTTAGAAGAAATCGGCAGTAGATATAAGATTTTTAAAGACATAATAATTCGCACTATTTCAGCAATCCCCTGAAGCTGCTTGTTCACTCCCACTACCTACAAATCAAAGAGAATTGTTCTTTAATAAAGCAATATCAGTAGGAGTATGGCACTTGAACCTGCCATTGTGAATTGATTATGCATTGCTTTTTATTTCACTTTTGTTTTAGAAAGTGACACTTCAGGTACATTCAATAATCCCTCATAACCGTAACTCACTTTTCCACATTTCATTGTTGGAAGGAAGATATCTGTCTCAACCCAAGTTGTTTTCAGTTAGGACTAAGCATATTTGGGTGAACTATTGGTGAACCAGGAATGGCATGAAGAATTGAGAAAATACCCGGGGGAAAACTCAGCTTCTATAAAGAGAAGCAAAATGCATTAGCCAGGAGGCCCTGCCCAGCTCAGCCCCATTCACCCCTACAGCTGCACTTCCTCACATTCCAGGAGTTCACTTAGGCCTTTAAAACAAAATACTATTGAGTGGGTGGTTTAACCCATAGTAATTTTTTCTCTTAATTCCGGAGGCTGGAAGGGTCCAATTTCTGGGGTGTCCTCTCTTCCTGGCTTACAGAAAGCCCCCTTGTCAGTGTCCTCACATGGTAGGAAGAGCAGGCAAGCACTGTTCTTGGGAGAGTACTAATCCCCAAATGCAGGGTCCACCCTTCAATTCTCATCTAAACCTGATTACCTTCCAAGGGCTGCATCCATAAAACCCATCTCTGAGGGTTAGGCTACAAAATATGAATTTCAGGGGATGCAGTTCAGTCATAGCAGCCAGTTCACTCTTCCCAGTGTTCTAGCACATTGCCTAGAATTCCTTCTCACCCCTGTATGTCACCACTCCAGTTCCATTGCCCTCGCTGCTGACTACACAGACATCATGATGCTGACTGTGGCTGTGATAATAGTGACTCACAGTGTTTGATTACTGAACCATTGTTTCTTTCAAGGCTTCCTTTTTTCTGCTGCTTTTCATTGTTTTTCTAGCTCTCCATGCCCATAATGGATGAACTCTCAGGCATTAAAAAATTATCTACGTTGGGGTTTTATAAAAACAACAAATTAATACATGCCCATTTCTCCATACTTTTACTGTATTTCTGACTCAACAAAACAAAAAAATCAATTACATATTTACATATATTTCCATAGCTCCTTCACCTTTTATTCTCTTAACCAACACATAGTTAGTGAATATCAAGTATATTCCAGGAACTATAGGCAATGCAAGAGGAATAAAATTTGGTCCTGCCCATAGTCCAGGGAGGGAGCCAGATTTGCCAATAAATAATTAAAGTGAGTAATTTATGTATTCATAAGGATGTCAGCTAGAAAGTACATTTCTTGAGGGAGGAGGCCATAGGGATATTTTTTCTTTAAATCCCCTGAGCAATTATATTAAGCAAATGGCTGTGGTGAAAATTATTAAGATGGTTTTATCAAGTAGTGCTCTTATGATAGGTCTAACATAAATTGTTTTCTACAATAAAGAATGCTAAAGCAAGGTGGTTGTGAGATGTAAAATGGCAGTGAAATGACCCAATGTCCTAACAGTAACATTCGGTGCGGATGTCTCCCTCCCCTTCCACAGAAGGTGATCACATTTGTTCCCCTCAAGGTCTCCAGGGATTCAAGGGATGCGGGTGAAAAGGATGCACTTAACCAGGGGAGAGGAAGAGGGGTGGGAGCCAGCAGCGAGTAAGCAGAGTCAAATATCTGGTGACGGAAGATGTGACTTGGGTAGTGAGCACACAATGCAATCTAGAGATGATGTACTATAGAACTGTACACTTGAAACTTACATGATTGTATTAATCAATTTCACCTCAATAAGTTTAATTTAAAATTGAAGGGAAGAGGCAGCTTTTCTACTCAACTCTGGCTCTGAATGTACACCTCAACTAAAGTTTTGTGTAGTTAGCATCCTGTGTCCAAACCCCACTTTTCAAATGGTAATGCTCTACCCATTTCTTTTCTACCCACAAACACTCATTCCAGAAACAAGTGTTGAGGGAAGACTGTAACACAACATAAAAGACTTACACTTGTAAGTGTAATAAATATGAATCTTAAACATATCTATGCTTCAACACCTCTAGACCATTTTCTTATGCAGAGGGATCTAGCCCGTCTTCCACTATATCGTCTCCTCTCTGACCCTCCTCTAAGACCCAGCTCTTCATACAGAATGGTCATTCAGGATGTGTTCCCCAGCAGAGCCAATTCTGTCCTTAGGATAAATTACTAGCTAAGTCGTTTTAAAATTATGGCCCCAAAACCATGCTTTTGTGAAAATATCTTCTAAGCCTTTGGAAAACTCCATTTGCACATTTTTGGCTTGCTCAATTATCTCCTGTAAGTTGACAAATGCTGAAAATCTATTTAAACAGAGGCTCAGGGAGAATTTATTCCAGCTCTGTAAACTCTTTGTGATCGCCCCTGGGATGTGGAGAACAGAGTGACAACTCCCTCACATCAGTCTCTGCGAGGGCAGTCATCCCGGGTTGCTTCAAACCAAGGTGTAGGCGGAGAGAAAGCATCATTCTTAACAAGAAACATTCTGGTGCAGACAAACAACCCTGAGAGATAATGAATAAATGGCAATTTATCATCAACCTCATTATTAACGAAAATTCACTAAGTCTATCTATAACGTTCAAATGCTTTGTATCTGATTCCTTTGGTTTCCTGGCAGTCTAACATCCCTGAAACCCTCAAAAGGAGGGAAGATTTATAAACATCTTAGAAATAAAGAGAGGTTATTATTGATTCCGAAATTTAACACTTAACACTCCAAGTAAACCAGAACTGTTTTTGAATGTACATTTTTTAAATGAAAAAAAAAATTAAAAGGCAGCAAGTTTTCTAAATTTATAATTTAATGAACAAGCTTCATTCAATGTCTTTTTTTGTTGTTTATATTTAACTTTTCAAGAAAATGTATTTTGTTTATTGGATTTGGATTGATTTTGCTTTATATTATTTAGTTCTGCAGTAAAGGAATACCACTTAGATGGGTTAAATTAGCCAAGTTTACATGTAATTTTGTGTGTCTTAATATTTAAGTCAGAGGATTATATTAGAGTACCAACCAGTTACAGAATTATTACTTAACCCATTGTATAACACAGAATTTATAGAGTATTTTATTCACCTTAGTCTAAGTGAAACCTAAGATTAATACTATTCTTAGTTAATGGTAAGCATTTAGATCTCACAGTGGAATCATAATTTTTTAAGGGATAGTCATAGAGCAAAGCTGGGAAGTAATAGAAGAGAAACTGAATTACAGATTTTGTTCAATGTAAGTTAATCATATTCTTATCAAATATTCCCTTCACTTTTTATCATAAAGAAGGAGACCTAGCTCTCTATTTACTTGAAAACATAGTTTAAGTCATATTGAGGGGGGAAAAAGATTACTACATTGGGGTCAGAAGATCTCAGTTCTATTCTTCTGTCTATTAATGTAGCCAGATTAGCTTAATTAGACAAATCCCCGTAATTTCTTTGATCCTTCTTTCTCACCCAGAAAACCAGGGGTTGGATTGCATGATTGTTGTGTAGCTCTTCTTAGGTAGAGGCCTCTTTAATGAGACAAAAATTTATGTGTGATCAGGATCCTTAACTTGTATTTATTTATTTAATGTATTTTTACTGATTTTAGAGAGGAAGGGAGGGGGAGAGAGAGAGAGAAATGTAAATGATGAGAGATAATCATTGCTTGGCTGCTCCTGCATTCATTAGGAGCCCAAGATCCGGACACCTGCCCTGATTGAGAAATCACACTTTGACCTCCTGATTCAGAGTTCGATGATCAACTACTGAGAGGAAGGAAGAGGAGGAGGAGAGAGGAGAGAGAGAGAGAGAGAGAGAGAGAGAGAGAGAGAGAGAGAGAGAGAGAGAGAGAGGGAAACATCAATGATGACAATCATTGACTAGCTGCCTCCTGCAGAGCCCCCACTGGAAATCAAGTCTGCAACCCAGGCATGTGCCCTTGACTGGAATCAAACCCAGGACCGACACTCGATCCACTGAGCCAAACAGCTAGGTCATTATCAGCTCACATCAGCACTAACAGGCCTGGACAGAACACAATCAGTAGGCCTCTTTCTGGTTCTTTATTTTATTTTTTCCTTTCATTTTTAGAAAGGGAAGGGATGTTCAGTAACCCTAGAGGCCTTAACGCAAAGTAAAAATGGAGCCTCGAGAATAAACAGGTAACTTCTCATCAACACTTAGAAATCAACCTGCCGGGACTGGTTTGGCTTAGTGGATAGAGCGTCGGCTTGTGGACTGAAAAGTCCCAGGTTCGATTCCGGTCAGGGGCATGTATCTTGGTTGTGGGCACATCTCCACTGTGGGGCATGCAGAAGGCGGCTGATCGATGTCTCTCTCTCATCAATGTTTCTGACTCTCTATCCCTCTCCCTTCCTCTGTAAAAAATCAATAAAATATATTAAAAAAAAAAGAAATCAGCCTGAATCTCTCATTCTCTGAGAGGCTAATGGCCAACGAGGAGTCAATGGCCAGGGAGGCTGCAGCTCTGTTCACAGACAACGTCCATTCTGCTTCTCCTTGAATTCTTAGCACATTGTCTTTGACATTGGGCTTCTTGCTTTCCTGAATGTACCCCTCCGTGTTTTCTATGATTTTGAATTGGTTTCTCTCCTTTTGTTGTTCTTTCATTCTCTGAACCTCTGTCTAAAATACAGGTCATGACACTAATAGAGATAATCTTGCGCGGATGCCTTAGACCATCTCAGAGACAGACACATGCCAAGTGACATAATGCACCATATATTAACCACACAGTCTCCACTCCCCAAACAAATGTGCAGAGATTTCTGAATGATAGCACATGGTCCAAGAGTAAAGACAAGCACACAAAGCGTTTCCACACCACGAGGAACCACAGGGACAATGACTCACACAGAGTCTGACCTACCGGAACCCCAATTTTATGCAAGGATCATATTTTGGGGGGAAGCTATTTCTTAAGCAGAGTCAGGCAGTCTGATTTACTAAACAGCTTTGCTTCCTATTGCTGAGTAATCCTGCTCTAAATGGGAAAAGGCACCTAGTGAATCAGAAGTGACTTATGTGAAAGTCAGGAGGCCCAGTAAATTAAATAACCAGCAGGGGGTGTGTGTATGTGTGTGTGTGTGTGTGTGTGTGTGTGTGTGTGTGTGTGTGTTTGGGAAGGGAGGGTATTGCTTTTCTTTTCTTTTTTTTAAAAATATATTTTTATTGATTTTTACAGAGAGGAAGGAAGAGGGAGAGTTAGAAACATCGATGAGAGAGACACATCGATCAGCTGCCTCCTGCACACCTCCTACTGGGGATGTGCCCGCAACCAAGGTACATGCCCTTGACTGGAATCGAACCCGGGATCTCTCAGTCTGCAGGCTGATGCTCTATCCACTGAGCAAAACCGGTTTCAGCAGGGTGTTTGTTTTTCATTTGGTTGGTTGTTTTGCCTTAAATGCTCAGATGCTTTGGTCAATGCATCTAGAAGAGAGAGCTGGAGCAGGGGATAGTATTGGGAGAGGCACGGAGACATTTCCTCTCACCGAGGCTTTGATCAGAAGAGCAGCTGAACTTAAGTTTGTTCCATGGAAACTATTTCCCTGTGGGATTTCCAAAACATGGCATTTGAGCATAAACATGATGAAACAGTCCAATGCTAGAAATAGTAGCAATGGTGAATTGAATGCCATTTTAATTACATTGTTAGATTACAAAGAGATATATGTTGATTGTAAAATAAATCTGGAAATAGAGAACACTAGTATGAGGGAAATAGAAATTGGAGTCTCCAGAGATGATTTATTTTCCTATCACAAATATAATATATACTTCAATATGAAAATGACTTAGAAGCTGCAGAAGATAGAATGAAAAGAGTTATTTGTGATTTCTTACAGATTAAGGACTAACTGTAGTGACTGTTTGGTCACCTGATGTGATTAATTTTGTTGAATGAAGGATAGTGAATGTTTACTTGTTAATTCTCATTAAAATCTTGAATTTTAATTAACTCCAGCCTAGTCAATACTAAAGATAGGATCAGCAGGTCATGCAATCATTTCACAATACAAACACATGTATGTAATGCTAATGATATTCGAAGGTGTCTTATGAATCCTTCTCTTTATGGAGTCAAATCGAAGACACACAAATAAGAAAAAGGTGGATCTTACAGAGTCCTCCACACCCAACCAAAACCACACATGAGCACTTTCAAGACCCCCTGTTTTCATTGCTGAATTCCGCAGATCCAGCAGCAGTGGCTGGTAACCTCTTACAACTGAAACCGGAGTAAGTTTCCTTTCTTCTGGCTCTTAGTACACAATTCCCATGGACAAGTTTCGGCCAGTCACACTACAGCCCTGCCCAGGCCTTCGGCCTCTGCAGAACATCAGCCTTCCTTAACTGAGAACCCAAACTGCGAACTTGCCTTCCCTCAGAGTGGGGGGGAGGAGAGACATTGGGTTGCAAATGACTGTGTCCAGGGTGCGGGGGGAGCTGGAGTAGGAGAAACTGAGCACTATCCTCTGGTGGTCTATTTGTTCTTGTCGTATGACCAAAGTTTAAGGTTTGGTTGTATTCCATTTGCCACGTCCTATTTGAACTATGAGGTTGAAGCATGTTTTTTTATTATGACCAAGGTATTACAAAACATTTAGTGAGCCACATTAAAACATTGCAAAATAGTTAAATGTAGGTATGTGTGTGTATGGGGGGGGGGGTAATGAGTCATTGGACATATTTACAAATAAATAATGATCAATACAGGGTTAAAAGGGAGCTTTGGAATTTAAATAAATAAATGTATGGATTCATGTTTATCAAGAGCAGAGATGTAGAGGGTATTTCTCTGTATATTACTAGAAATCTATCAATAGGCAGGGAAATCTCATGAGAATAGACTATAGTGAGTTATAAATACTTATCCAAACAAAAAGACTTATAATTTTGAAAACAAAAAATGAAACAATATGATAATAAAGGGGAAGATAGCATTTTTAAGTGAAAACTTCACACACATACAAAAACAGAACAATACAAATACTGGGATTTTATGCCTTCCATTATCACATTATTCAGAGAGCAGACTAAAAATATTTGGAATTAAATTACCAACTAGCTGAATTAAATGCATGCTTAAGTAATATGATAGCTTACATTATCACTTATATTAACTCTCCTTAATGAATATTAGGACTAGGAAAAAAAAAGACAACATTTCAGATATATAAGAAGAAATTTTAATACAAGTCTTATACCAAGAAAGATAAGCCAGAGAGCTACCAAATTTATAAGCTTTGTTGAATTATTGCAGGCCAACATTAATTTTCTGTTCTGAAACACAGTGAATTATCCTATTTGACTATCCACAGTGGCCCAATTTCATACGCCTCAGTCAGCTGAGAGGGGTTCTTACTGAAATGCAGATTCTCCCTCAGTAGCACACAGGGCTGCCATTCTGTCTTTCTAAGGCCCCACACCTGCTGCCTCTCTCAGTGCTGGGGTGTGGCTCCTGGGTCACCCCTGGAACCATCCACCAGCAATTTCTGAGATGACGGGAGGGTTCTCTACCGCAGATGGCTACGAGCGCCTGAAGAGTGGCCACGATGACTGGGAGTTTGTAGTTTATAAAATTTCAACTAGCTGAAACCAGGTTGGCTCAGTGGATAGAGCATCAGCCTGCGGACTGAAGGGTCCCAGGTTTGATTCTGGTCAAGGGCATGTATCTTGGTTGCGGGCACATCCCCAGTAGGGGGCGTGCAAGAGGGCATCTGATTGATGTCTCTCATCAATGTTTCTAACTCTCTCTCCCTCTCCCTTCCTCTCTGTAAAAAAATCAATAAAATATATTTTTAAAAATTCAACTAAATTTACAGCACCCCATATTTGACCGGTAGCTATCCATTGAGAGTGCAAGACTCTACCCAATGACTCGTCAGAAAATTGTACATGTGGAGAGTGCGGGTAAAGGCGCACCATCTGTGAATGTGCAGCACCTGCTGGGGCTTCCTGGCTATTGGGACAATACCTTCCAGTGAATTCTTTGGGTGAGGTGAGTGCCCTCACAGGTAGCTGTCCTCTCTCTGGGGAAGTTTACTCCGCAGGGTTCTGAATTTCACCTGCTAAAGACTAGGACATAGGAAATGGATCATCAAGAAAGTTTGCAGATGACCAAGGATCTTTTAAGACAAAATGCATTTTCCCTGTTCTTCCTTTCTCTTTCAACCCGAGTGAAACAGCCCCAGAGAAGCAAGCAAGAGCCGGATGCAGTCAGCACCCTGGTTTGCCAAAACGATCCCAATTTCAGATAAGCTGGTCTGCTATGATCATTTCCGACAGGGTGATGGCAACATCAAAGTCACTTAGGAGCCACGTGACAAGGAAGCTCTGTGTCATGGACCTGAGAGGCAGACATTTGAGTCATAGACTGCATTCTGGATTCATTCCTTATCTCAGCCGTGGGCAGGATGCCTTTCATCAGGATAGCCAGCTCACACGCATAAACAGGGTGAGACAAATGGTGACGTGAATATTCATTGCTCAAACAAGAAACATCATTCTGATACCAATAACGGTGGTAAAAATAAGAATATTTACCCTGAAAATTACTTTGGTTTACAAAGTATTATACATGAACTTATTAATTTTGAGTTAAGATAGTTAACACAATGCCTTAAAAAACAGCTGTCTATATTTTTTTGTTTCTTTTTGTTAATATGCTTCCAGACAGTAGAATAATATGCTTCCAGCGAATAGCAAGCTCCCCTGGAGATGTGCTTTGCTGCTTCACAGGTGCCATCTTCTCCTTCTCCCCGACCCCTCCTCCTCCTCCTCCTCCTCAGCAGCAGCAACATCATCATTTTCATTTAATGTCCGTAAAAATTAATGTAGAAATATCAGAATTTTTCACATCTTCTTGAAAGTCAGTGATGTTTTATTGCAAGCATAAAGGTACCTTCCAAATGAATGGTTTTTCCTCTTTTAAAAGTTACTCTTTACAAAAGGTCTTTCTTGATTGGGTTAAAGATAATTACCTTTCAAAATTGATAAGAAAATCCAAGGGTACTTTAAATAAAAGTAATACTAAAAAAAAAAAAATTAGAAGCAGCCCAGCTAGTGTGGCTCAGTAGTTGAGCATTGACCTATCAACCAGGAGGTCACAGTTCTATTCCTGGTCAGGGCTCATGCCTGAGTTGCTGGATTGATCCCCAGAGACCCCTCACTGTGCAGAAGGCAGCCGATCAATGATTCTCTCTCATCATTGATGTTTCTCTCTCTCCCTCTTTCTTTTCAACCATTTCACTTTTTCAAAAATGATTGTTCCCAATATCTTACATTTGGCTGTGTGTGCATTTATTTTTTATTAAATACTAGAGGCTGGTGCATGAAATTCATGCACAGGGGTGTATGTCCCTCTGCCCAGTCTGCACACTCTCCAATCTGGGACCCATTGAGGGCTGTCTGACTGCCCATTTAGGCCTGATACTAACTGCTCCCCTACCAGCTTGTTTGCCCTAACTGCCTTCCCCTTCAGACTTGATTGATCCCAACTGTCCTCCCTTGCAGGCCTGGTCCCTCCCAACTGCCCTCCCCTGCTGGCTATCTTGTGGTGGCCATATTGTGTCCACATGGGAGCAGCCATCTTGAGTGTTGGAGTGATGGTCAATTTGCATATTAGTCTTTTATTAGATAGGATAGAGGCCTGGTGCATGTGTGGGGGCCAGCTGGTTTGCCCTGAAGGGTGTCCTGGATCAAAGTGGGGGTTCCCCTGGGGCATGGGGCAGCCTGTGTGCCATAAACATTTATAAAACATGCAATACCTGACTATTGAGTCAGGGGCACTGACCTCTTTTCCCGTAGTTTGTCAGATAAAAAAATAACAATAGCCAACACATAGCAATAGCCTTTTGGTGTAAATGAACCTTTTGGTGTGCCACAGAATTTTAGTCATTAGGGTCATGTGTTAGATTCCTGCTCAGGGCACATACCCAGGTTTCAGGATCTTTCCCCAGTCGGGGGCATGCAGGAGGCAGCTGATCAATGATTCATCATTGATGTTTCCATCCCTCTCCCTTCTCTGAAATCAATAAAAATATATTTTTTAAAAAATTAAATAATTTAAAATTATAATTTAAATTATGGAATGAGGACCAGTGACAAGGAAGGGCTGGGTTCCAAGCTGGCGTGCTTTGCTGTCCACTCGGTCTCTGCCCCTTTCACCTCATTGCATGGTCTTGGGGATGAGTTAGGTGCTGTCTACAGTCCCAGGCACGATTTTCAACCTTTTCATCGCTGACACACATGACCTGATTACTAAATCCTGTGGCACACCAAACTATATGTTTTTTGCCAACCTGACAAAAAATAGGTATAATTTTGATTCATTTACACCAGAAGGCTATTGCTGTGTGTTGGCTATTGTCATTTTTTTTTTATTTGACATTCTATGGGAAAAGAGGTCAGTGCCCCTGACTAAATAGTCAGGTATTGCATGTTTTATAAATGTTTACAGCCCACAGGTTGAATATCGTAGGTCCAAGGTCAAACAGTTTTCAGCCAGCCTTTCAGGGTAAAAGACTGAAAACAGAATATGAATAAAGAGTGTGAGGGCCAAAGGATTTAGTAAGAGAACTGCTGAGGTCATTATGTCTGAAATCCAAATGGCTGAATGTGTGAAACAGGCAATTTCCAAGCGTAATAATTTCACTTCCATTTTAATTTGCCTCAACAGGATATTCAGTATACAAGCAATTAATCCTCAAATACGTAGCACAGTCTAAAAAACGAAAGTTAGATTATTTTACTTGTCATTGACTTTCCTTTTAAAAAGATTTATTTTTAGCTTATCTGAACATTTGTGGCATTTCCTTTTATTAACACGATCGATTTTTTGGATGACAGTAGCTTTTTACAACTATTATTGTATTATTTTTACATCTGCATGTGAATTACAATGATCTCAAAACAGAGTTTCAAAAGTCATAAGTGTTGTAAAGAAGAAAGAAGGAAAAAGAAAATTTGGTCGAGGAGGTGGATAGAAGGAAAACTACCCTAAGTACATTGAGCAGCCATAAAGTTTTTTAAGCAAGAGAGTGATTTATTTTGGTATTTGTTTTATGAAATATCTTTGATTTAATTACTTTCCTGTAATGATCCTGAAGATTATTTTCTCGGACAAAAAAAAAATAGCTATCTGTCCCTAACTGGTTTGGCTCAGAGGATAGAGTGTCAGCTTACAAACGAACTCAAGGGTCCCAAGTTTGATCCTGGTCAAGGACATGTACCTTGGTTGCAAGCACTTCTTCAGTAGGGGTGTGCAGGAAGCAGCTGATTGATGTTTCTCTTTCATTGATGGTTCTCTCTATCCCTCTCCATTTCTTTCTGTAAAAAATCAATAAAAGATATGTATACATGTAATACATTAATAAAAAAATTGAAAAATAAATAAAAAAGCAAAAAAAGAGATATTAAAATTAAAAAAAAAAAACTAGCTACCTAACCAACAACAATTTCATCTTTTCTTAAATTGTTCTATACTGGAGGCCCAGAGCATGATATCCGTGCACTTGGGGGGAGGAGGGACATTCCCCTCAGCCTGGCCTGCACCCTTTAGAAGTCTGGGAGCCCTCAGGGGCTGTCTGACTGACAGCTTAGGGCCACTCTCTGCAGAGAGCAGGCCTAAGGCGCAGTTGGACATCCTTAGCGCAGCCACCATAGAGGTGGGAGAAACTCCCGCCACCACCACTGCTGCGCTCACCAGCAGTCAGCCAGGCTTGTGGCCGAGTGGCGGTCCCCCTGTGGGAGCACACTGACCACCCGTGCCTGCTTTCTCTGCCCCCTGGTGATCAGTGGGTGTCATAGAGACTGGTTGTTCCACCGTTGGGTCAATTTGCATATTAGCCTTTTACTATATAGGATTTTTCTTCTTTTTCCAACTGTAATATAAATGTTAAATTTTTTTTTTTCCTTTATTTTATCCTGGTACCTTTCAGGGTCCTAGTCTAGGCTGGCTCTGTCCTCCTGCGGGTCTGAACAGCACGCTGGTAGGTTTAAGCTTTCCAGACCAGTTTCAGGAATCAAACTGAACAAAGTTCAACTCCCACTTCTGCCCCCAGCATTTGCTTTCACTGAATATCTTCATCTTACCTTGTGAGAAGAATATTCTGAGAAGCAGGAGTAATCTGGTGCGTATTATTTTTGTCCTTTATTTAAGGATGTGTATCATCAAGCCCCTTTCTAACCTCTCCTTCTGCACTTGTGGCTTCTGAACACACTCTGTTTAAGACCGTTAACTCGGGCCCTTCCTTTTCCAGCATGGGCAGTTTGGAAAATGGCTTTTTTTTAGGCTGTGGTTTCTACATGTGAACTAAAAAACCTTGGGGAAAAATACTGGAAGTACTGGGTAAAGGAAATATTATTTTAATATGAGTTAATGTCTCCATTTAATAGCAAAGGAGCACAGGACAAGAGAACAATGGGGAAGAGGTATTAACCAGAGCGGTTCTGACTTGACACCTAAAATAGCCCTGTTCATTTCCAGCACATTTTGCAAAACTCAGCTCGTTATAGGTGTTGACCTTCCCGCCCTATTCTTACTGATCCATGCTTCATTTCTATATTTGGAGAGATTTGTCTTCCTTTTCGGTTGCCTTTCTCCCTTTTCCTATTCTGCGCATACATTTTTACAATCGGAACACGTAATAAGGTTCTCTGGATGGCTGTGTCATTTTCTCCCATTAGGAGCCCTCTTTTCTTCCTCATTGAAATAGTTTGAGATTTGCATTGTCAGTGATATCATTAGCACTTTCGCTGCATTTCTGAACTTCTTAGTTTTTCACGTCTGAAATTGGCGCAACCTTCCTTCTTAAAGTCAAAGGTTCCTGTCCAATGAACACCATCCCAAAGATATTCCAAAGTCTAAAAGGACATGGTCAGCTTTTCCAAAGTCTCCTGTCATTGGCGCTTTGTGAACCAAATTGTCCCTGCTGGTTAAATGAGGCCCAAAATGTTAGTTCTTATCATCACTTCCTTTACCCTTCAGGGCATGAAGACCAGGCAAGATTTTTCACTTGTGTTGCTTGTGTAGACTAGACTTCCAGAAATGAACAGATCGCTGAGGTTTCTATGTCACATCTATAATCCATATTATAACAGTTTTGTGATTGTGTAATCACCAACTAATTCCCTTAGGACAGGTAGTCATAACTTTTTGTCAGATCCAAATTATTTTTCCTATATTTTTCTCTTTGTCTCACTTAAATAACACTCTTCAAGCTCCAATAATAAGTTTTATAGATTTCTCTGCCCAGTGCACATTTTCATAGTGTAAAGTGATGTTTATCTTCCCTTCGGATTCCATGATTTTGAAGTTTGGGGAGCTTTGGTAAGTACTTTAACCTAGAGTGCTCCCTGGCACATAGCAGGTGCTCAGTAAATTGTTGTTGAAGGAATACCACACTCTGAGGATGATCATTTTTATCACTAGGAATTCCCTTGCACCTCTCTTGCATTCTCAGCATTGTTGTTCATGTCATCATCAGCCAGCAGTGATGTACCTCTCTAGCCTGAAGACTGGATTATTGAGGGAGGTGGGACTGTGGAAGATGGAAAATCCCTGTAAAAGTTGTTGCAGTTGTTCAAACTCGTGATTTGCACAAAGCCTTTGAAGTGGTCAGAGCAGAACACACACTCTGGGAAGATAACACAGAAATCAAGAGTAGAACATGGCCTTGGTTTCAATGAAGGATCACAGGATGGAGAATTGTTCCCCTCTTATTCCCACATTTATGGGAATGGTCAGCGAAGTGGCCTGGTGTAAAATGAAAAGACCAGGAGTTTATTTAAAAACACACACACACATTTTTTAAAAAGTATATTTTTGTTGATCTCAGAGAGGAGGGGAGAAGAAGAGAAATAAAGAAACATCCATGGTGAGAAAAAATCATTGATTGGCTGCCTCCTATACACCCCCCATTGGGGAAAGAGCCCACAACTTGGGCATGTGCTTGATGGGGAATTGAATTCTGACCTTCTGGTTCATAGGTCGATGCTCAATCACTGAGCCACACTGGCCAGGCTTATAAAACCTTATTGGCTATCAGGTATCAAGGACAGATGACCAAATAAACAAAACCTGCAGCTTATGATACACATAAATTCCTCTCTTAGGTAAAGAGTTCTCGAACGTTCTAACCATGGATGGTTTCATTTACTCTAGAGCAATTTTATTTACACTTTAATATAGTTCCTCATGTTGTGGTGACCCCCAACCATAAAATTATTTTTGTTGCTACTTCATAACTGTAATTTTGCTACTGTTATGAATTGTAATGTAAATATCTATGTTTTCTGATGCCCTTGGGGTCTACAGTCATGACCCACAGGTTGAGAATCTCTAGCAGGGTTGCCCAACAGATACTTACATTACGATTCATTAATAGTAGCAAAATTACAGTTATGAAGTAGCAATGAAAATAATTTTATGGTTGGGGGTCACCACAACATGAACCGTATTAAAGGGTCAGCATTAGAAAGGTTAAGAACCACTGCTTGTAGAGGGAGAATTCAGATTTTGTTAGTTAATTATGTTACCATAATTGGCAATAACAACGTACCTGTGAGCTAATGAAGAAAAATGAATGAATCCTGTAAAAAGTTGTAGCACTTCTAAAACATTTGACAATTTTAAACTTTGGTCCTATAGAAATGGAGATTTAAGTTTCAAAGTGGCCCTCAAAATACCCATTTTTGGCCATGAAAATAAAAACAAAGATTACCCATAGTAGGTACTTTATCTGAAGTTAATTATGAGCTTCAATAAAATGTGCTATGGTGTTTACTCTTATATAATCTATTATGTCATTTGACGACTTCTATAAAAATTATATCGTGGAAAATAAATGCTGGAAAATTTACTTTCTTTGAGAATATGGTATGTTTTCTTATAAGCAGTGAAATTTATATTAATGGTTATGTTGTAATTTTAACCTTAATGACTATAACTCTCAGAATAAAATATACTACACAAGTCGAGTAAATTTCCAGAATTCTGCAGTTTGTCCATCTGAATTCCCGATTTTCCATTCTAATTTACATTCCCACCGGCATTTGACTATAATTCACTCTTTATACATTTAACTTTTGTGGAATATTCTATGCAATTTTAAATCTGTTCTAAAATGAGACAGGGTTTAAGGTGGAAAAGGAAGGAAAGAGGAAGAAAGAGTACAAGCAACAGCAGATCCTGACAAGCTGTGGATAATTTAGGAAAAGTAGTTATTGAAATAGCTGGGCTTTATTGCCATGAGAGGAAGTTCAATGTCACTATAATTAACCTCTGTAAAAAATGTCCCACTGTGTCCATTATTCTGTTCATCAGGACATACAGGAACTGAAACGGCAGGTACAAAGGTAATCACAAAGGAGCGGCCAGCGTGTGAATTATTTGCATTGATAATGTGTTTCTAGAGTTCACTCAGAACAAGTGATGAATGCAATAACAAAAATAATACCCTGAAACTAGTAAGTGCCTGTTTAACACCTAGGAATAAAATGCATTGGCAGTTTACTACGTTTCCAGGTTTCTTTGCAAATTCCTCTTTTGTAGTTTAATAGCTTCTGCACTGGGAGTTTTAAAATCTGAGATATTCAGTAAGAAATGACTTTAGAATTTAACCCTAGGTTTTAGTTTACTCCACATAAACTCCAAAATGGCTTCTGTCAATCCAGTTAAAGACGGGTCTAGCTGAGAGATCTGACTAGATCACAGGTTTTTCCCACTGAATTGCCAGCCGCCTGATCATTGCACATCAGTGCTGTCCATGACTCATCCCGAAGGTGCCCAGACGCCTTTGAAATTTCCGTTTGTGACTCTGACTCAGAGCACTTTGTAACTGGGAGTTCAGTCAAAGCTTCCAACTTACACATCCTCTTACACTAGAAAAAAAAAAAAACACCTTGATTTTTTTTCATAGGCACCAATTGCAACAAATTTTCTTTTTGGTTGAATTTCTTGATGTTGTTAAGTATTCAAGGATATCATCTGAAGATGAAACTTTTTTTACTATATTTATTCCACACGGTGCTTGTATTCCCTCACCTAGAACCACCAAAAACAATGTCTAAAAAGTACAGTGGTCAATAGAATTCTTACTTGGTTCCTAGTTTTAATGAGAACTGCTTTAATATATCACCACTTATGTATTTGCTGTCCTTGTAAGGCGTTTTAAGACTTTTACAGGCACTAAAATAATCATGTTTCATCGTGTGTTTTTTCCCCATGAAATAAGTTAAATTCCCTAGAGTTGAGCCATCTTTATATAACTATAATGTGAAAATTTCCCTTGAAATGTCTGCCATCACCGGTTTCCTTGCTCAAAACCACTACACTGTCACTCCCTTCAAAGATGCTTGAAAGTCTTTTCATTTTTGATTCGTTTCTTAGACCTCTTGTTCTCTCAACCTGTAGATTTATGTTTCTGTATCACTGAATAGATTGAGCTCTTTAAAACAGGGACTAACATAATTTTGCTGTCTCCTGAAACTATCATAAGGTCTGCCGTGTAACAGATATCCAAGACACACCAAAATATCCAAGGCTAATAAAAGAGAAACATGCAAACTGACCGTACCTTCGCTATGCCCACCAGCAAATCAGGAGTGAGTATGCAAATCAACCCAACAAAGATAGTAGGTTAATTTGCACATGCATGCACCAAATGGCCGGGGGCAGGGCAGGACATAGGCTTTCTGCACCACCCAGCAGCTCCGGGCCTCTGGGTAGGGTGGGAAGACAGAAAGGCAGCTCTGGGTTGGAGCAAAGGTGGTGCTGGCAGCCAGAGAAGGAAGGCCCATTCTTGCATGAATCTTCATGCATCAGGCCTCTAGTAGGACTTAAAGGGCACTGTTTTCTAAACTTGACAATATTAAATAAATATAAAATATAACTAATATTTAGGTATATTTTATTATCACTCAAAGAAAATTAGGCAGAAAATAAATAAGTTATCCACATTGAAAAGAAAGAAGTAGAATTAGTTCTGTATATATTTGATAAAATGATTCCTTGCTTCTTTTGGTTAGTATTCATATAAAATAACTTCTATTATTTCTTAATTTTCATAATTTATTTTGTAAGGCATAATCATTTGCAAACAACATATAGCTATTTGTTTACTTTTAAATCAAATCTGATAGTCTCAGCATTCTAAAAGGTGATTAATTGATCCTATTTATAGTGGTTACTAATGTATTAAGATTGATTTCTACATCTTATTCTAATTTTTAAAAATTTACTATCCTTTTCTTAGTATCTCCTGTTTTTTCTTTTCTTGCCTCCTGCTCTCCCTAGTTTAGAAATTAAATGATGCATTTCTATTGTCTCAATAGTTCTGTTTCATATACATTTAACATATACATTTAACTTTATTTTATCTAAAAAGTCTGAAGTCAATTAATATCACTACCTTTTATCCAATGATTCAAAGACATGTAATCAATAATATTTCCTTCAGTTACTCCTCTTTAGTTATTTTAATTACTCTTCAGTATTTAAGTTCCACCTTGTTTTAAAGCCATACAAAAGTAGTTATTATTAGGAATCTTAGTAATTTTAGTATGTATAAGTTTGTTAGGTCAATTAATTTGTTCACTATTTCCTCTCACTTTCCAAACTTCTTATCAACTCACTTTCTTTCTTACTAAACTATATCCTTTATTGACTTTCAGTGGAGGGTTATTTTTTAATGTGTAGGAATATCTATGTCTTTAATCCTTATTTTGAACAATAGTTTATCTAAGTTTAAAGTTTTATTCCTCAGCAATTTGAAAATATTTCATTATCTTCATGCATACATTATTCTTAATTAGAAATGTAATATCTACCCAATTATATCTCTTGGTCAAAATCTGTCTTTTCTCTCCAGTGCCTTCACATCATTTTTTACCTTTGACATCCTATAATTTCAGAACACTGTATCTATTTAGAGGGACTTGCTATATTTCTTCCAATCCGAGAGTTCATATCTCTTCAAATCAGAAACATTTTTCATCTCGTCTGAGTTTGAGTTTATGAATGATGGATAATCCTATATAATAAAAGCCTAATACGCTAAGTGTCCAGTCATCTGATCAGCTGTTCGACTAATCAAAGTGTAATATGCTAATGATATGCTAAGGTCACTCAATCACTTGCTACGACATGCACTGACCATCAGGGAGCAGACAGTTGACCCATCAACCAGTCACTATGACATGTACTGACCATCAGGGGGCAGATGCTCTGACCAGTAGATTAGCTTGCTCCTGGGGTCTAGCTGCTTGGGACTGAGTGAGACAGGCCCGACATGCTCTGGAGCCCTCCCATGGTCCCTCCCTGGCTGGCCAACCTCCTGTGTCCCTCCCTGGCCCCACTCGTGCACTGGTGGGGTTGTCCCTTGACCTGGCCTACACCCTCTTGCAATCCAGGACCCCTTAGGGGATATTGGAGAACTGGTTTCAGCCTGATCCCATAGGCAAGGCTGAGGGACCCCACTGGTGCACAAATTTGTGTACTGGGCCTCTAGTACAGTATATTTCCTTTCTTGAGGATGATTTCCTCAAATTTGTCTTACTTGTGTTTTGTTCAGTTGTGAATTATTTAATTTACTCATGAACATGCGATTTTTAGAATTTCTGTCTTTTCTTTTTTGTAAAATTCCTTTATAGAGGATTCAGCTTGTGGCCCTGACAGCAATCACTCTTCACTGACATTTAAATACCAACCATTACTTAAGAATAAATGCTCTAAATGTCCCCAAAGGCTGAAATGGTGTGTCTAAAACTCATTTCTTCAGCTGTAAGTACCCCCAACATTCCTGCCATATGGTACTTTTAAATTTAATTGTCTTAATGTTATTATAATTTATTCAACTTTTCTATGTGTTTTGTGAGTTCAGCAATCCACTAAATTTCACAAAAATTACCGCACAAGGTTTTTAAGATATTTTTATTTTTTTTAAATAAGTCATCCATATTTTCTCATAAGGATATACTGTTATCAATATTTATAGCTCCAGGAGTCCTAACCTGAGCGTAGGGGTATAATGTATGGCCTAGAAATCATTTTTATCTAAGACAAAATCAAGAAAAAAACAAAAACAGCACAACAACTATATACCTTGAGCTTAAAGAATTAATTAACCAAGCAAGTTAGTGCAAAATTCTATGCAGGTAGTGTCCACTTATAATCAAAAGTTTAAGATAAGTATAATAATTTCGTTATTTCTCTTTATCCAATCTTATTTAGGTGGGTCTCTTATTATATAAAATTGATGATAACCTGATAGAAGTCTTTATTTTGTTAGGGTCATCATTTTGATGGACTAAGAAACAATATTAGAATACATTAAGATCCAATGGATTGTTTCAGTACAATCAACTTGGGCTCTAGCAGTGAAGTAAAGTAAAGATAAAGAGAGTTAAATTAAATCTAAGTTCCATGCATGACAACTGGGTCTCCACCAGGGCTGTTGAAATATTGGATCATTTTTATACCTGCTGAAATGGCAAAGAAAAATAGCCGATTTATTAGAAATTCCATTTAAAGAATCCTGGATTCTGGGACACTTCAGCACCTGCCTCCTGCCCAATTTGGGAATCCCTAGGAGAGAGCTTATTTATACCACCTAAGCATTGCTTCCATCATAGATTATGCAACTGCAATTTTGTTACATAAATGAGGTCCATCAAGCCCAGGATAAACGTATTTTCAGACTAGAGGCACTGGAGGTGCGGTGGGGTGGGGGGGTCCCCTCTCACAGTCTGGGAGCCCTCAGGGGTAGGACCCAGCAATCAGGGGGAGGTGATGCCCCCATCACACCTCTGCTGCTGCCATGGCCAGCAGCACAAGCCTTGGCTGGTCCTGGTTACCTGAGCCTCAGGCAGCCCTGGGCAGCTGGGCAGCTGACATTCGAGGCTTGCCTGTGCCTCGGGCTGGCCCTGGGTGGCTGAAGGGCTGAGGGCAGGTCCAGCCACACCATTAGCTGGCAGCCCTTTTGTCCTCCTTCCCCCTCCCTCCCCACTCCCTCCGCCGGCTGAGCTGAAAGGACTGTAGGACTCCAGCAGCAGACACAAGGAGTGGCTGGACCTGCCTGAGGGTGGGTGTGGCCGTACTACATGCCTGCCAGCCCCAGCCCCCCCCCCCCCCCCCCCCCCCCCCCCCGCCCAGCAGGGCTGAAAGGACTGGGTGCCTCTGACAGGGCTGAGGGAACTGGGTGCCTCCATCTTGTGGCTATGGGCGGTGCCTTATTTGTGAGGGTGTGATGGTCAATTTGCATATTCCCTTTTTTATTAGCTAGGGTGTTTCACTGATTTTAGTCAGTGGGAAAGCAAGCTCCTCACTAGTGAGCTAGAAACTGATAAATCAGCATTACATGTGTTCAAAATTTGTTTATCAGATCACACACACAAAAATCATTGCAGCTTTTCTCTTCAGAGGAGTACAGAACAAACACACTATCCATTAGAACCTGTGATTAATCACCAACAGCTGTGCCTTATGCAACTCTTGTCTACGAACCAGAAGACACCATCTCTAGAAGCCCGGTGTCTCATTAATTACACTTAAGGTCTAGAGGTGTACTGAGGAATGCATTTGTGCTGATAAGCAAATATAATCCACTGAATTAGCATCCTACAAGCAGAAGTTTGCCTTACTTTCTTTCTTATAGGTAGTAAAAAAAACACCCCATAAAGCTTGATGAAAACATTTCTATGTGAATTCAATCTATACCTATGAGCAGTTACATTTTACTTCTAATTTATCTGTTCTATGTATGTGTGTAGTAACCTCAGATCTATCAAAATTGAAGTGATGTAAAGGCCTATAACTTATACTTGTCATTGACATCATTTCTTATATCAAATCAGAAGGCACAAACAGAGAATCAATTATTCTTGAGTCAGCAGATGGCTAAACTAATGTTGTTAGCCATAATGACAACCAGCAAGAACTATGATTGGGGGCACATAAATATATATTACTAAAAAAGCAATATCAAACACAGACCACTGAAAATCAAACTTAGTGCTAGATAAAATTCATCTAGTAAGAATGACAGCAAATGTTGTGATAATTATAGAATCATGCGATCTCACGTATAGCACTAATTTCAGACTTTATTTTATTTTATTTTTTTGTGTTAGGGCATTTCTTTTCAAAGAATCTGATTTGCAAGTAATTCATTGAAAAGGGATTATTTCAGCTCCTGCTATGTGCCTAGCATTGTGTTGTCCTGGGGGATAGTAAAATGATTAAGACAAAATCTTGCCCTCAGGGAGTTTTGTCTGGAGGAGCTAAGATAAGTCAAGAAATAACAGCAATAAAATAAGAACAAATGCTATGACAAGGGGAAATTAATTCTACAGGTCAAGGGAAGGTGTGACTAAGGTTAAAACATGTGAAAGGGAGAATAAGTAGAATTTACAGGTGGTGAAGAGATGGAAGGGGATTCCAGAAAAGGAGTCCAAGGGGCTAAATCATGGAGGCATGAAGTGCATGGCAAATTCTAGAATTAACCTGGGGACAGTGGGTGAAAGATGAGGCTGGAAAGGTAGCCTGAAGTCTTGTTGTAGTAAAATACAGAAATGTCTAAAAATGCTTCCAAAATGCCTAAAAATGTCAAAAAGGTTTTAAAATGTTTGAGTTAACTTTCCTGAAACCCAAAGTGTGATATTCAGGACACATTCCCCACTGCCCTGAAGCGCGTGCACCCATAGATAAGGATTTGAACTTCAGTTACTGACTCAGAGTGACTTGCTGAGATAACCATTTGTGTGAAGGCTGTGCTCTCCCCAGATAACCACATGTAGTCCTTTGTCCTGTTGGAGATGAACATGTGTGCATGGACATGATTCACTGATAGCCACCTGAACTGCTGCGGGTAAGAAATAGGCTTTAAAAATAGAGCCTGGCCAGCCAGCAGTGCTTGCCTGTCGAGACCACCAGAAAGGCACGTCCTTTTGACAGTCCAGCAAGCGATGCTGCTCCACGCTCCTCTCTCTGACAGACGACAGAAGAACGGCTAGCACCTCCCGATCCAGATGCCACCAAGCTCTCTGGTGAGGAACGTCAGTCTCCTGGATCTGGACCTCAGAGGACAGCACCACCAGGATCCCATCAAGCCTGTACCCGTAGCATCAGGAACTTCTGTGTGTGATAAAGTGCTGTGTGATCTGCAACTGCATGTTTTTTGCGGTGTAATTCCTCCGGCAGTTAGTTAAATCGCTTTGTGTGTGCTTAGAACTGAAATGAAAGCTGCTGGTCTTTTTCAGTCCTAAGCCTGCCCTTGGTCCTGCTTGTGTAGAGCAGCCTCTTTGCTAGCAACTACAGTGGTACCTCGAGATACGAGTTTAATTCGTTCCGTAACCTTGAGGCGTGGGAAACTATGAGACACTCGAGTCACGGTAAACGGGTGGGTCGTGTGCAGCCGGCTGATCCTCGCAATTACTCCTATCTCAAATGTTGCTCGTATTTCAAAGCAAAAATTGCTCGCTTGATGGCTCATATCTCAAGAATCTCGTATGTTAGGGCACTCGTATATCGAGGTACCACTGTACTTGAATGTTCCAATACTTGCAAGGTGAAAGTTTATCTCAAGGGACACCTTAGATCAGTGGTTCTCAACCTTCCTAAGGCTGTGACCCTCGCATACGGTTCCTCATGTGGTGGTGACCCCCAACCATGACATTTTGCTACTGTTATGCATCATGATGTAAATATCTGCATTTTCCGATGGTCTTAGGCGACCCCTATGAAAGGGTCTTTCGACTCCCAAAGGGGTCGTGACCCAAAGGTTGAGAACCGCTGCCTTGGATAAACACCCCAGATTCGTTCCCAGCATCTACTTGGGACAAGTCTGTATTGAAGTATAGTAATATCTATGCTCCTACATTTACTCCATCTTTCAATTTTCTAAGGCTTTTATATTGAAAATAGCAATACTCAATCATGCACTGAAAACCTTGTCTGAGTGTTTTCTCCACTGACTTGGTGAAAAAGGACATGGTTTTCTGATTAGGTGAAGGAACAGACACATCGGATCAGCTAAGGTCTTTCTACAAATTCTGCAAAACTTGAATCAATGGATAAATGTGCATCTGATCCTCTGTCAAAAACACACCTTCCTGTTCCTAACACAAAAGCGCATTCTGTTTTAAAACGTCCTCATCTTTTCTCTTTCTCCCCTACATTTCTCCAACTTCTACTCTTTAGGCAAGTCATGCTCTAAAGTACTAATATTTTAGTCAACCTAAAATACTTTTTTACTTTTGTAAAAAGAAGTTTACAAATAAGTATGCACTTCAAATAAACTCTTTTAAAATCTCTTGAACAAGAGAACCTTTTCCTTTTTAACTTGTGTCAGGTTGACATTAAAATCATAAGATTATTGAATTGTTTTCCCTGTTGGAGCAAGTCCTCAGCCAGCAGTCACTAACAGTTTGTTTCAAAGGAGAGGTGGGTAGATAAGAGATCAACCAAAGGATTTGTGTGCATGCATATAAGTGTAACCAATGGACACAAAACACTGGGAGGTTAGGGTATGCCTGGGAAGGAGGGAGGCAATGGGGAGATATGTATACATGTAACACATTAATAAAAAAAGAAAGAAAAAAAAGACTTCTGAGGCTCACAAAAGAAATCTCTTCGGGCTAATTTCCTCCTCCACGGACAATCTAAGGGAGTTTGCCCAGAGACAAGGGCAGTGCCCTCGTGAAACAATGGCCTTCTAACTTGAGGGCAGGAAAATGAGTGTGGTCTTACCAAAATAATCCATCTGTAACCTACTGTTTTAATCACTGGGGATTGCCTTACAAATGACACAAATAACAATGTTATAGCTTAAAAGGGGAAAACTGATAGTTGAGTTTGATAGAATTTCTGTCTTAAAGTAGATGGCATTTATCAAGTAACACAGTCAGTATTAACTGTGTTCCAATTAGAATTGTTCCCACAGAAATTGATAGTACACATGTCACAGTAAAAACAACGTAAAAACAGGTTATTTGACAGATGGAGTTATTTATACTGATATTTTATATTCATTCTACTTATTATTTTCCTTATCTCATCTACTTTAATCAATTCTGACTTTATCCTATAAAAATTCCTGTGTACCTTGACCTTTTTTATTCAATGCACACTTAAATTTTCTCTCCTCATTCCAATTTCCTTTCTTACGTATTTTAAAGGTTTAATTGTAACATATAACTTGTTACTGCATTATCCAAAAGAACAAATGATTAATAATGACATCATCTAGGAAAAAAAAACTGTAATAGGTATCACTTACAATAAGAGGTCAGCAAGCTTTTTTGGACTAATCAACATCAGAAATTGAATCACTCTGATTAAATTCTGTTGTAGCGCAAAAGTGCAGCCAGCCATAGACAATAAATGGCTGGTCTGTAATCTAATAAAATGTAGTGACAAAACCAGGTGGCAGACTGGCTTTGGTGGTGCCAGGAGAAGTCTGTCTATCCCAGACGTAGTCATCAGCTGTGGATAGAAAGGTCCCGTAGAAAGAGAATCTTGCTATGAGCATCAGGAATGAAGTGCAGATGGAAAGGTTATCTTCAGCCCTCTTCACAAAGCTCAGTACTGGCTTTGTCATGCTATTATTATGAATAAGAAAACCTTACCAAGGTTTTCAAATTACCACGCTGCAAATTCTTCAACATGTTTAAGTGTGTCCCCACTCCATGTGAGTTTAGGAGCCAGGGAAGAAGCAGAGGGGACTGACCCCACACCTTTCCAGCCAGTGCAGAAAAAGTCTCCCTATTCAACTTCAGCATCCCAAGTGCATCAAGTCTATGAAGGCTTCTTCTAAAACTAGTTAACAAAGATGGTGAGACTAGAAAGAAAGCAAGTCTAGTTCAATGGCACAAGTGAGATTAAATGCCCTGGAGCTCTGCTTTACTCTCGGTAGAATACTAGTCCAAGTGCACACCACGGTTCCACCCCTGGAACCCAGGGACAGATTTGCCTTCTCCAAAAGAGGCTCTGGTGGAAGGGGTCAAATGGGTTAATTCTGCATCTGTACTTTCATGGCTGGAAGCGTATTGGGAGAAATGGGTATTTCCTCTGCTTCCCATCTTAAGCATAAGCAAGGCTCAGGAGCCTTCTGGAGATAGCTGTTATTCTCCTTTAAACAGAGGGTTAACTTTTATATATATATAAAACCCTAATATGCAAATAGACCAAAAGACAGAACAACTGAACAACCGAATAACTGGTCATTGTGATATGCACTGACCACTGGGGGATGGGGGGGCAGGAGGCATGCGGAACACTGTGGGTTCTGCAGCAGGCAGCAGAGCACAGAACATGGCAGACATCAGTTATGGCAGGATGGTGGAGCAGGTGAGCAGGAGTGCCAGACCAAGGCGTGGTGCTGGTCACTGTCATTGGGGTGAGCCTCTGGTGGTTACTGAAAATTCTTTGCTCCTCCATGCCATGGCCCTGCTCAGCACTTGCACTTGCTGCTGGTGCCCAGTGCTGGTCCTGATTGCTCAGTGCCATCAGTGGGTGCAAGTGGCGGCTGCTGCAGGTTCCAATCGCCCCTGAGAGCCTCTCCACCCCCAACCTGCTCCTGAGGGGCAATCAGGGCAGCAGCCACCACTCACACCCTCTGATGGTGCTGGCCCTGCTTGCACCCATTGCTGGCGCTGGTCCTAATTGCTCTGTGCCATCATAGGCGTGAGTGGGGCTGGTGCTGCCAGCATGTAAGAGCAGCAACAGCGATGGAAGTGGAGATGCCAGCAGACAGGGACTGGAGGCCACAGCAGGAGGGGCCAGAAGGAGGCACGGAAGATGGACTGAGACCTGCCCCTATGCCCACCACAGCCTCATAACCCACAGTTCCTTTCCAGGTGCAGGTATTCATACACTGGGCCCCTAGTAAACATAATTCAGATGGATTGTATTACTGACTTTCTATTTTAAATGGTTTCACAGTGCTTCCCTGTTTCCTACCTTACACAAACATTAAACAAACACACCCGTATTCACCATTGTTCTCCTCTCCCCCTTCTCATTGGATTCAGAAGATGAAACATGCAACCTAAGGCCAGAAGCGAGGGGGAGATAAACAAGTTCACCAGTGTGGGAACCACGCCAGAGATGCCGGATAGCCGAGGCCTTGTTCTTAAAATGCTGGATGGTCAAGGCCACTCTGAACATGGGAATCTTAATCAGAGTGTCCACGGACTACACAGCTATAGGGCCACAGCGATCTCACAGTACTCGGTGCCCTTCCTTAACCCAAAAGATGGATGTCACTGTTGGCAAGAGGCCTCCTTTGTCTAAGTGGTGAAACCCATGATGACCAGCCTGTGTGCTCCTAGTCCAGGAAAGGCTGGAGAGAGGGGAGAGGCCAGAGGGGCAAGAGTGAAGAGCTCAGGTGCTGCCACTGTGTGAGGGGCAGAGAGGGATGTGTCTAGAGGCAGAGTATGGCTGCTCAGATAATAACTGTGGGGACAGAGACCGACGCTGATTTGTGGGAAAAGCGTCTTTGTGCACCACCCGGTGTGTGATGCTTGTATGGGGCTTTGCTGGGAAGAACTGCTTTGTCTGATGGCTGTATGGTCACTGGCTACTGCAATAAAGACTCATTCTTGCCGAGACCGGTTTGGCTCAGTGGATAGAGCGTCGGCTTGCGGACTGAAAGGTCCCAGGTTCGATTCCGGTTGGGGGCATGTACCTTGCTTGCGGGCACATCTCCACTGTGGGGCGTGCAGGAGGCGGCTGATCGATGTCTCTCTCTCATCGATGTTTCTGACTTTCTATCTCTCTCCCTTCCTATCTGTAAAAAATCAATAAATAAAAAAAAAAAAGACTCATTCTTGCATACCCACAGCTTCTCATGGCTTCTCCATCTACCCTAGGTGGCCCAAAAGGTCCATCCCCTGGAAGAGGGGCTGGGACCCTCCAGTGAGTGTAGTCGGGCAGGTTCAGGACCTGTACTCCCACCCATGACCCGGGGGGTAAGATGGAGCAGGGGGTGTCTCACAAGTAGTGCTGTGAGCGGGATTAGCAGTGAGCGCTCCCAGGTGAGCGAGACCCTGCCCTGCTAGCTGGCGTGGTGGAGCGGAACTTAAAAGACTATGTGGACTCAGAACAGCTGTGTTTTTGCTGCTCTGACCATCGGGGGCTGGATGATAAAAAGAAACACTTTAAACGGTTTGCCAGACCGCGGCGTGAGTTTGTTTTTTAAACTTTGTTTGAACCCTGATTTCGGAAAGTCTATTTCAATGCGGACAGTGGTTAAAAATAACAAATACTAGTAAGAATTCAGGATATTTCAACCCTGGCCCTTTCTTGACCCTCCGTCTACGACAATCAAAGGTGTATTTGGCAATTTCACTTCACATGTAGCAAACGGAAGCCTTGTCTGTGTCACAGGCCCAGCACATTTCTGCACCCACTGCCCCTCATTCTTGATATTTTAACAATTTTATTCTTACGTCACTGTGCTCTGCTGGCTCAAGCCCTTCTCCTCCAGGAGACACAGCTCTCCTTTCCCCACCGTCCCAACACCTGCTTCTTTACCTGCGTTTTTTGTGTGAAATCTCTGATTCTCCCGAAATTTGGCACCTCTCTCTGAGTTCCCATGGCTCTTGTTATTACCACCTTTCAAATGTAGAGTGTATAAAATCAAACTGTAATTCTTTGCCTTTTTCCCTGCACTACTTTGTGACTTTCTAAACAGTGATCATGCAATATAAACAGGTGGTTGCAATTATTTTTGCGGGCCAACACAGAAAAACAGCAGGCGAATAGTAGCCCCTGAATAAACACTAAATAAGTAATTAACATAAAAGTACACACTACCCATGAAATAGACAATCCTTTCTTACATTATTATGCAGACAATAGGACCCATTAGTTTGTTTAAAGTCCTTTTCTTTTAAAAAAAAAAATTCAAACAGGGAGCTGTGTTTTTTTAAGTTGATATAAAACCTTTGTCTATCTTTGCTTTCCAATGGGTTAGAATACATCAAAGGAATTAGCCCAGATTGTCTCTTAACCTTTCAATTTAAAGACAGAATTGTGATTTTTTCCTAACATATACTATATAGTATATTACATTTATAAATACATGTAAATGATAGTGAATTTTAACTTTTGTGTAATAATAATAAGTAGCTTTGAATCATTGCAATTATCATCAGAAGCTCCCCAGCACAAAGTACAATGACTTTATCTAAAATATAAGCGATAGCATTGTAACTGTTCTGCCTTGGAGGGTATGATTATTGTTGTTTTTGTTCTCTGGGTCTGAATTCTACCTAGCAGAAATGTTTAGCCTTAAGACTGCAGACCACAATAATGATGTAAGTTGTTGCGGGAATTGCTTGCTGAGAATTTGTCAGCTTAGAGGTTTTTCTTCCTCAGTGGCAGACAGGCAGCTAGGACGGGTCCGTGAAGCCCTCTAGTGGCCAGAGGAGGCATTGCTCTCTTCACGCACACAATTTATGCAAGTCCATCCTGGATGCACTTCATCCTGAACTTGCCTTTCTATTTTGCCTAGAAATAGGCCACTCACTAATAAAGCTCCCCAAGATAGGTACTGCTGTTCTAATAATTACTTTGGTCCTAGCCTCTTCAATTATGAAGCAAGCTAACTTCAACAAGCACAACAAAAGAAACCCAAGCACTAAGAGTGAGCATTCTCACCAAAACCGGTTTGTCTCAGTGGATAGAGTATCAGTCTGCGGACACAAGGGTCCCAGGTTCGATTTCGGTCAAGGGCATGTACCTTGGTTGCAGGCACATCTCCAGTTGGGGGTTTGCAGGAAGCAGCTGATCGATGTCTCTCTCTCATCGATGTTTCTGACTATCCCTCTCCCTTCCACTCTGTAAAAAAAAATATATTTTTTAAAAAAGAGTGAGAATTCTCTAACAATTGAGGCAACCCCCAAGTTTGAAGATGTAGCAGAGAAAGGAGAGGCACATTGATTCCATATCACTGCTAAGAGGAGAAGATGGACCAGAAAATTGTAGTTCGATGTAACAACCTTCTCTGCCCACGCGGAAAGGAACGTTCACCAGCCGGAACATTTTAGCTCCAACTGGGTAACTGTGTGCTAAGGGAGCGGAAGACAGAGTTGGTGCAAATCATGCCACCTCTGCAGGCTCCTCCCCTCAGTATTTCAAACTTTTCCGTCTGCAATCCAACCCAACCTCGTAAAAAATTCATATCAATAGCGTGTCATTTATACGAGCCATAACAGTGACAAAACTAGTTTTGTTACAGAAAATCGGAATAACCAAACCATGCTCGGAGAGTTTGGAGTTGCATTTAATACGCGAGGGTCTAGAGGAAAATGTTTCTCAAATTCTGGGCCCCAACATGCAGAAATTTTCTTATTTATATGTTTTTACCTTCTTTGTCTCCCAAATATGGAATGTTTTCCGCCCCTTTGCCAGTTCTTAAAGGGCCCCTATGTGCTGAGGTCTTGAGACCTCAACCAAAGGCCTGGCCTGGTCCCAGCACTGATCATTTTGTCCAGGGAAGGTTTAATGCCTCTCTGAAGTGAAAATAGTTTCATTTTCCTTATTGTTTAAGCAAGCGAGCATTTACAGAAGCCAATAGCAAGGTTAAAATTTCAAACAGCAGTTTTTATATAAGATGGATGCTTCAGTTTTGCATGTAAATTTAGGCCAATTCCCTTCTTCAGTTATCTCACATGCAAAAATGAAGACTAAATTCCTGAGCGTGGGAACTGGATATGACGCCATACTCACTGCACCTCACGCATCCAGGAGGGGCTTCTGCCATCTGTTCGTCCTGGAAGGCGCTGGCCCGGCCTTGACTGCACAGGGTCCAGGCCGCAGGTTCTGCTCCTTAGAGAGTGGCAGTGAGCCTCTGGGAACTCAGAGGTTTTCATTTCAGCTTCCCTGCCTTAACCCAGGTCATCACTTTGCCCTCAGCCTCTGGAGAAGTGTTTCCCAGCCTTAATTGATGATTAGGATCATCTGGGGACCTCATTAAAAGTGAATATTCCCAGAATCCTCTCCTGGATAATCCTTGTCAAGGGTGACCTCGGGATCTAATTGCATTTACAAGGACCACCAGTGACACGGATGACCTCCAATCATCTCTCTAAAAGGCCTGGGGGACACCTGCCGACATAGACAGGAAGCCCGTCAGAAAGCCAGGGGCCCGCCTCCATCCCATCCTCACACCTGTAGAAGTTACGCTAGTCGCGCAAAAATGACTTTCTCAGTGTCTCCAACTTAAATATATTTTATTAATTTTTTACTGAGAGGAAAGGAGAGGGATAGAGAGATAGAAACTTCGATGAGAAGGAGCCATTGGCCAGCTGCCTCCTGCACGCCCCCTACTGGGGATGTGCCCCCAACTAAGGTACATGCCCTTGACCGAAATCGAACCTGGGACCTTTGAGTCCGCAGGCCAATATTCTACCCACTGAGTCAAACCAGTTTCTGCCCAACAGCATATCTTACAAGAGTAGAAGAAGGGCCAAAACCGGTTTGGCTCAGTGGATAGAGCGTCAGCCTGCAGACTCAAGGGTCCAGGTTTGATTCCAGTCAAGGGCATTACCTTAATTGTGGGCACATCCCCAGTAGGAGGCGTGCAGGAGGCAGCTGGTCGATGTCTCTCTCTCATCGATGTTTCTAACTCTCTATCCTTCTCCCTTCCTCTCTGTTAAAAATCAATAAAATATATTTTTTAAAAAAGAATAGAAGAAGGGAGATGATTTTTAAAGTAAAAGGCAATTCCAACACTCACTGCCAGACATGATGGTGAGTGGCAGCAGAAATGGTAAGAAGTAAACACATTGTGCAATGCACCTTAATAAAATATACACAAAACATTGGATTTGGGTTTAAACATGTAAAATGTGTGTGTGTGTGTTTTTCCTTCCTTTATGTGAACATCATGGTAGATGCCATTTTCCAAACTGTGGGTATATTTTACAAGTAATATATATTTTACTCTTATTTTTCCAAGATAGTTATATTCAGAATCATAAAAAAACACCAAAATCAAAACCAAACTTTTGTCACCACAATGTATACTGCTTACAAGAGCCAGTTCTACAAGCAAATCACCAAACATCATGAGTATTAGGACCTGGTTGGGTAAATGCCATTTAAAAACCTGGCTACAAATGATAAATCTTCATAGAGTGCACATCTCCATCTCACAGATGAGAAATAAATACTATTTCACGACCCAACAGTTATAAGGGTAAACTGACTTTTTTCAAAAGTAGAAAAGAACACTGTTCAAAAATTGCCATCACCTAACTGCTTATATCCCTTCAAAATGAGCATATTATTATACAAATAGATATTGCCTTTTCTATAAGCAAATATAATGATTCAGAAATTAATATTAAAAATGTTGCTATTACTATATAGGTCACAATGTTGAAAAATCCATTGTTTTAAAACTAAAATGTCTGAATAAAACTATGTCAACAAAACAAAACAACATGAACCACCAAGCAAACAAAAACCTAAGCGGCACAAGGATTACTCTTCGCTTTATGGAGACGGATGCAGGTCTTAGTGGCAATCTCATTTACAGCTTTACCTCCCCGCACCATGGTTTAGCTGCTGATGTCTAATAAAAATGAGTCACACTCTGGAATGGGTGCTGAACACTGCTGGGCGCTGTGTATTTCATGTATTAGATTAGGCAGGGTTGGCTGGGAATTTCCAACTCACAAAGCGAGAGAAACTAAAGGTGATCTCCGCCAGACTGAGCATATGATAAGACAAAGTTTATCATACTCAAGGCTTAGCTGGTCTGTCCTCACAGTCTGTAGCCAAACCCCATCTGAGGTTAAAATGAGAAAAGCAGAGGCAAGCAAGCACAGCCTAGAGGCCAGGACATGGGCCATATCATCAACCAGAGGCCCGGTGCATGAAATTCATGCATGGATAGGGTCCTTAGGCCTGGCTGGCTGCCAGCCAGAGCCTCCCTCTGTTCTGTGTCGCCCCCTGGTGGTCAACGCATGTCAGTGAGTGATCGAACTACCAGTCTCTCAGTCTAACTCCAGAGGGGACACTTTGCATATCAGCATTTTATATATAGACTAGAGTAGTGGTTCTCAACCTTCCTAAGGCCGCGCCCCTTTAAGACAGCTCCTCACCTGGTGGTGACCCCCAACCATAAAATTATTTCCGTGGCTACTTCATAACTGTCATTTTGCTACTGTCATGAACTGTAATGTAAATATCTGATATGCAGGATGTCCTTTCATTGTTACAAATTGAACATAATTAAAGCATAGTGATTAATCACAAAAAACAATATGTAATTATATGTTGTGAAATATTTATTTCTAATTACAAATAAATGAAATTTTGTGTTGAATTGTGGTGTAGCATGGGTAACAGTGCTAATAGGACAACAGTAAACTACATTGCTACATTTTGCTACACCGAGGAGTGGTGTGTTGGTTCCTAAGACCATGGGAAATAAGTGTTTTCCAATAGTCATAGGCGACCCCTATGAAAGGGTCATTCGACCCCCAAAGGGGTCACGACCCACAATTTGAGAACCGCTGGACTAGAGGCCCAGTGCACAAAAATGTGTGCACTGGAGGAGGTGGGTGGAGGGTCCCTCAGCCCAGCCTGCACCCTCTCACATTCTGGGAGTCCTCAGGGCGTATCCTAAGTCGCAGTCTGGCCTCCCTCTGCAGGAGGCAACCTGGTGGGCTGATCAGGATCAGGGTCATCCCCTGTGGCCTCTGAGGGATCAGCCTGTTACCACCCTCATCATCCTGCCATCGCCGGCCTTTCTGAAGGATCAGCGTGGCACTGCCCCATCACCCCATTGCCACTGGCCTTTCTCTGCAGGACCAGATCTGTGCCACCCCCGTCACCCCACTGAAGCCTCCGCCCAACCTTTCTCTGTGGGATTGGCCTGGCACCGCCCCCATCACCCCACTGTGGCTGTGCTGGTGGCCCCCCTCTGTGGGAGGTGACTGGGTAGGCCCACAAACGCCCCTCTGTCACGGCTGGTCACCACCACCCCCCCTCCCATCACCATTTCCTCCCTCTGCCTGCTGGCAAGTGCCTTGGCCGGCCTGGCACAGCCTGCTTGCTGCCCTCCCCCGCCCCCACCAACTGGTCCTTCTGCCATTCGGTTGATTTGCATATTAAGCTTTTATTTTAAAAGTGACTAGACTGCCCTTAATGACTTAGTGACTTAGTGACTAGACTTCCCATCATGCCAGTGTCTCTGAAGAACTGGAGCCTTGAACTTTGATTATAAGATTTAGTTCTGGTCCGGGAGTTCCAGGGAGTTTATAAATAAAACTATTCAGACAAATAATGCTGTTCGTCTCCACAGATACTGGCAAGTTTTATTTTCCTCCACTAGAAAATACTGACTTTTGAATACTAACAGGAATTTGCTCTGCTTTGAAATATGGAGAGGAAAAAATATCTTACCAGGGGGAAATATCATTACAAATTAGACGCTATTTTAACATTTACTCTGAATCCCTAGTCTAAAATATTAGTACTATTTCATCTCTATTCTCATTTCTATTCTCAAAAATAAAAGACAAAGATAAATTCTGAAGGTAAGAAATATCCAGCCCCTTCTAGCTTTCTACACATTTACCCGTTTCCCCAAGGATACTTAGTCTCCTCCCTATAGTTAGGATCTGATTGAATAAAAGAAAGTATGGTTGCGAAGTAATCAAGGTGTTTCATTATCACCTAAACCTGTGTGCGCCATTACTAATAGCCATCTTCTTCAGAAAACGACTCGCTGTGATAGAGAGGTACAACAGTGTTGACTCCGATGAGTTGGTTAGTTGGTTGTTGTTGTTTTATCTTTTCACAAAGACAAGTCATTTTGGAAACATAATTTGTTGACACAGCAGACTGGTACTAAAATAAAATTTCAAGTTTTGTACCCTTTTACAGTTCATTCCTGAATAAGCAAAAGATTCATCACTACATTTAGTCTAGTCACCTTCCGATGGCAATTTCCACTTGCGGGTATAATCACACTTTAAAATTAATTGACAGCCGAGACTGGTTTGGCTCAGTGGATAGAGCGGTGGCTTGCAGACTGAAAGGTCCCAGATTCGATTCCGATTGGGGCCATGTACCTTGCTTGTGGGCACATCTCCACTGTGGGGCGTGCAGGAGGCATCTGGTCAATGTCTCTCTCTCCTCGATGTTTCTGACTTTCTCTCTCCCTTCCTCTCTATAAAAAATCAATAAAATATATTTTTTAAAAATTAATTGACAATGTAGAAATATTAAAGAATTTACCTGAAGTTTGCTCCCTTCCTAACTCGCTTTTTCTCTTATTACTTTGGTACAGAGGGACATACCAACAACCAAAATGAACTGTGTCTTGTTTATTGTACTTGTAATAAAAATACTTTGCCAAGTCAGTGTGCACACATTTATTCCTAATTACATTTTATTGTTAATCATATTGAAGTCCCAACCCAAAATATGCTGAAAATTCTAAATAGGCAGCGGAACATTATGTAAGCAGAGCACCATTAGCATAACAATGCCGGGCAACAAATAGATCCATAACTATGTTCCTTCCGGAGGATTTTCTTCTGGGATGGGATGTGTCTTGTCCTCACTCTGTTCTTTCTCTGTGCAGGAGGCTCCTGGCTGCACCTCAGTCCCCAGGTGTTGGCTCTCTCTCTCTTGCTCTTAAATTCCCTTGCTCCATGTCTTGCTCACATGTCAAACCCTATGGCTTGTCATGTGGAAAGTCGTTAGACCAGGGCAAGCTGTAGAGAAACAGGTTGACCCGCCTCAGCGACCTGCAGCATCCATCCATCCCTCCTCTCATTGGTTACTACAACATCTGTCCTGCTCCGCCCCCTGCCAAGGTCATTCTGTCTCCCTGCCAGGCCTGGGGACCCCAAAGCCAGCTCAGACCCAGTGCTGGCATAATCAGCCAACCTTACTCTTGTCAGAGAATACAGCACAGGAGGGAAAAAAAAAATGCCTTTCATGGACTGGCTTTTATTTGTAGGAAATCTCATTGTATTCTCCCACAGCAAGGTGGGTTCAAAAAAGGGGAAGGAGCGGGGGAATGAAGCAGAGGAGGAGGAAGAAGAGGAAGAGGAAGAGAGAGAGGAAGAGCAAGAAAAGGAGAAGTAAAAGGAAGAGTTATAGGAAAGGCTGTCATTAGAGGTGAACTTGCAGAATTTTCTCAGAAAAAGGTGCTAAAAGTCAACCTCCCTTTTGCAGATTGAGGGACGGGCCCTGCTCGCCCCGGCAGGCCGATGGGAAATGAAAAGCCATCAGTGACCCCAGCTGCCCGAGGAGCTGGCCCTGTTTATCACGATTTATTGAGGAAAAGGCCAATGGCCCTTTGCAGTTTCCGGCTATTATTTCCCCCAATAACGGTGTGACCCAGCCTGAATGCAGCGCCCCGGACGCAGAGGGAGAGAGTCCATCATCAGCTGCCTCTCCAGACACGGGGCCCAGCCCGGTCCCTCTGTGGACGGACTGAGAGCTGGGACGTACAGAATGAGGGCCACTCTTCTGCTGGGATTTATACCTCACAGGAGAGTATTCCGCCTCAGGCATTTAGCAAATTATCTGTATTTCAGATGAAGAAATCTGCTGGGTTTTTTTTTGTTTGTGTGTTTTTTTTTTTAATAATTCATTCTACTTTGTTGAATAGAGAAGGATGTGGTTTTTTAAAAATATATTTTTATTGATTTTTACAGAGAGGAAGGGAGAGGGATAGAAAGCCAGAAACATCGATGAGAGAGAGAGACATCGATCAGCTGCCTTCTGCACGCCCCACCACTGGGGATGGGCCCGCAACTAAGGTACATGCCCTTGACCGGAATCGAATCTGTGACCTTTCAGTCCCCAGGCCGACGCTCTATCCACTGAGCCAAACCGGTTTCGGCAAAAAGTGCTGTTTTTATAGCATGTTTGCTGCTTTATCTATAACTTTCTAGATAATTACTTGATATCGGCTAGTGAGAAATATGAACTTTAAAGTACTAAGTCAAGTATAAGTATAATATTTCTCTAAAGCATTTAACTCTACACTCTCTAATAAGGATTGTAGACTGCAGAGTATCAGAGGGAAAGTGAGGGAGGGTAGGTGGGTGATAAATGAGCAACCAAAGAAGTTATATGCATATATGCATAACCCATGGACACAGACAATAGGGTGGTGAAGGCCTGGGGTTGGGGGAGGGGATAAGGGTGAGGCTAGAAAGAGTCATATGGGAGAAAAGGAGGACATAAAATCAACAATAAAGATTTTAAAAAAAAGGAATTTTGTCAATTCCCATTACTATCTCTGGGAAATTCCACTTGGCTTTATTTAAGAAAACTTTGTTTTAAAGTTTGTTAATAGGTTTTATTTTCCTAAGAAATAGAACCATCTTAGATAGCTTATAGAATCATAGAGAAATGAAACATGCTAATGATAGAAATAATAAAGCTATAAGAAATAATGAAATATTAGGGATTGTTAAACCATAGAGGAATGATTAAATGAATTATGGGATATCAACCCAGTAAAATATTTTGCAGATATTTAAAATATATCTGTGAGAATTTTAGAATCATATAGGGGGGGAAATGACATGTTAATTGACATAATTTTGATCACTCATATGATCACACATATGAAGCTAGACCTAAATATCTTACTAACTGGCATGCTGTATATTAATATTCAAAATGAGAATTTGGGGTACATTAGGACAGTTCAGATGCCTTTCCAATGTGAAATTAAGATATTGAATAAGGAGCCAAGACAGGTTTGGCTCAGTGGATAGAGCATCAGTCTGCAGACTGAAAGGTCCCTTGTTCAATTCTGGTTGGGGGCATGTACCTTGCTTGCGGGCACATTTACAGTGTGGGGCGTGCAGGAGGTGGCTGATCGATGTCTCTCTCTCTCATCGATGTTTCTGACTTTCTATCCCTCTCCCTTCCTCTCTGTTAAAAATCAATAAAATATATTTTTAAAAAAGATATTGAATAAGGAAAAGCTAGGAAGTAATGAAGCAACAATAGATCCACTATCGTGACTGGCTATGAAACAAAACTGAGTTTCTCAAATTGAGAATTGTCCGTCACCTCAGGGGTTTATGAATTTTCTGAGAATTTTAAAAGGGTACTTTTTCATTTTCAAGGGAAGCCCTAAAACTAATTCTGATAGAATTAAAGGCAAATCTACTCATTTTCCGTGACAAATATCCTATGCAAGATATTTTAAAAGTATAATCCTTTGTCTTTCAAACTGGTGGATCTTGCCGAAACCAGTTTGGCTCAGTGGATAGAGCATTGGGCTGCAGACTGAAAGGTCCCAGGTTCGATTCCGGTTAAGGGCATGTATCTTGGTTGTGGGCACATCCCTAGTGGGAGGTGTGCAGGAGGCAGCTGATCAATGTCTCTCTCTCATCGATGTTTCTAACTCTTTATCCCTCTCTCTTCCTCTCTGTAAAAAAATCAATAAAATATATTTAAAAATAAATAAACTGATGGATCTTGGAATTATTAGGGATTGATGAGAACATTTCTAAATGTTTACATGATGTTTGAATGTTTAAGTCCCAAATTTCTCCAATGATAGGAATCATGCGAAGTTTATTAAATGGTATATAACTAACTTCTCAGGCTTCTCTCCTAGAGAAGTTGAGAGGTTTGGGGGGCATTTAGATCTATGGATCTGAGTATTCAGACAGAGATACGGGTTAAAAGTATAAACCGGCATCCTCGGTACACACAGAGGCAATGCCAGAGCTCAGAGGAAGAAAGGGAACAAGCCAATGAGCATCAGCAGGAGAAGACATGAAGGTAAAAGGACACACTCTGAAAGTGTACGTGGATGCTGGCGCTGATAGACGCACGTAGGAACTTATGCATGAGCGGGTGGCAGGTGGAGCGCTGGCTGAAAGGATGACAAATTTCCAGGGCACCTGCTAAAGCGTTTGCCCATAACAGCATGATGTAAAGTAGAACAGTTCCCCTGGCAAAGCCGTGCGCTAGATGGAGGAGATGGAATAAGGCCAGAAGCTACTACCTTCTGAACGCAGTGGGTACCAATACATCACAGCCTTTCCTAACGGCTATTCTGTCAGAAGAAACAAAACAGAACTGACACTTACCGAAAATGTGAAATTCTTTCCCTAGCAAAGTCAGAGCTACCCATATAAGTTGGTGGGCTAGAAAAATAGAAGATAAGGTAATACAAGTTTGCCTTCAGCCTGCTGATGTCTATTTATTGTCCTTGTCTCAAAGGAGTTTTCTTTTCCTATAACTACCTACACTTGAGCTGTGAAAGTTAGGAAGGTAACATGTCCACTAAGTATGTACAAATGGTTAGGCCCCAGGATGAAAGCATTCTCATGTTAAAAGGCCTGTGTCTCACCCCCAAACCCTCTTCTACGCTAAACCACCATATAAGAAGTATGTATATTTATAACAATGGTTAGAAGTACTCTAGAATTATTTCTTAAATGGGATTTGTGAATAAGAGCAAGGATTAAAATTTTTAAATAAAATTTAAAAGCAGAAACATAGAAACATGGAACAGACTGATGGATCTCAGCAGGGGTGAGTGGGAAGAGATTAACCAAAGAATGTATATGCATATATGCATAGTCCATGGGTACAGGCAATAGTGTGGAGAAGGCCTGGGTGTGTGTGTGCATTGGTGGGGGGTGGTGTCAGTGAGGGGAGGGAAAGGTATATCTGTATTACTTTCAACAATAAAGATAATTTTTAAAAAATGAAAATAGCCGAAACCGGTTTGGCTCAGTGGATAGAATATCAGCCTGTGGCCTGAAAGGTCCCAGGTTCGATTCCGGTCAAGAGCATGTATCCTGGTTGCGGGCACATCCCCAGTGGAGGGGGTGCTGGAGGCAGCTGATCCATGTCTCTCTCTCTCTCTCTCTCATCGATGTTTCTAACTCTCTATCCCTCTCCGTTCCTCTCTGTAAAAAATCAATAAAATATGTTTTTTTAAAAAGAAAATACAAAAAGCTCCCTAAAAAAAAAAAAAAAAAATTAAAGCATCAGGCTGTTCTAATTTATATAAAACTGCATTTGAAGAGATTTTATTTTAGTGACTGTAGTTTCACGTTGACTTTTTAGCGATCAAACCACTTAGCTTTGCATATTCTCCATTCTCTTCATCTCTTTGTTCTGATCATATAACCAAGTCAGTTAGCGAATAACTAATAAACCCCGGTATCACAGTGGGGCTCTAGCCATGCCCTCAACAGTGAGTGTGTCTGCTCGTGTAGGAGACAACGCCAAGTTCATCCAGGCCAGCTCCAGCTAGATTTCCGCGCTACTCCACTCCATTAGGCTTTATCTTGGCAGATTAAACCTCTCGCCTGGTCCTCCTTCTGACAAAGAGCCCTATCCCCACCCAGGGTGTTATCCTGCGCTCCCCCTGCATCCCTAAAAGCAGGCAACCCCCCCAATCTCTCAGCCTGTTCTGGTTTTGCAGCGAGTTCCATTTAGCATTTAGCAGCTCCTTCAACCTTTGAGTTTTCATTATTACTTCTGGCTCAGAGACGGAAAATGTCTTTTGAGAGAAAGTAGCATCGAGTAGGACTTGGAAAGAAGGAAAGTGTTTGGGTTCATACCCAGCATAGAAAAAAAAAAAAAAACACGAGGACAGGTGTGCAGATCTGCCCTGATGAGGTGGAGCAGAGTCACGTGAAAAATGTTAACACAGGGCCAGCACCTGGGGGCCCATAGAGAATGGGGTGCAATAAAGACACTTTAACTGGAGTGAGAGCCTGGGTTTTAGGGGACTTTACTACAGTGGTATATGACAGTGGCTCCTTTGTATTGTGTGGTATCTGCTTGGAAGCAGGCCCAGCACTTAGTATGTGATAACCTCATTTACCCACAGGACTCGATGGAGTGCGTGCTATAAATAGCACCCCTCTATGGCAGCTGAAACCAACACTCCGAGAGCTGAACCCTGAATCCAGCTCTTCTTGCCTCAGAGCACTTGCATGGACGTTAAATTGCTTGGACAAGCCCTGACACCTTCTGGCACCTTGGGGATCTAAGTCCTATTTCTCACACTGATTCCCCAGGAAAATAGGTTAGAACTCCCCCCAAAATTAACTTTCAAACGAACTTCTAAAACGCGGCCTATTTATAACGACACGGAGTTGTCTATGTCGTTTAAAATACCTGCTTTCCTCATGCAAGGTGACGTTTCCTACAGAAGCAGCAAAGTCAAAGATTTGTGACCTTCCAAGGGGGGAACATGTGTCCTTGTAGAACTTTCCAGTTCTAACCTGTTTGGAAAATGCAACAACGCTGTTTAGGTATTTTTCTTTTTTTGTTAACTCATATTTCTCCAAACTTATTCTTGACAGGTAAGAATGTCTATGAAATAAACTATCCCAAAGACAGTTATTTATATGAAGTGATGGTTCACATTAATTGCCATCAGACCCAAGATTGGGGGCTGAATTTCTTTTGTTTTCAATAAAATGTATTGGGGTGCCATTGGTTAATAAGATGACACAGAATTTCAAGTGTAAATTTCTGGTACACGATCTGTATTTCTCATTGTGTGCCCACCACCCAAAGTCAAATCTTCTTCTATCACCATATGTAGTTGACTCTGGTTTGAATGTCTAATAACCTTTTAATTTCAAAGACTAAACCTTTGTTTTAAAAACTTTTCTCCTCTTGATAAAGCATGAAAAGTCTCTGTCATCCCAAAACCACACACACACACACACACACACACACACACACACACATAGTATTTTCATTGAGCAGAGTTTATCCATCCAGCACATGTTTATTGAGATCCTCCCATGTGCTACACACTGTGTTAACTAGCGGGGTGGAGTGCTCGATGCCAGATGCAGGATGTATGTCATCGTATGTGATTCAATAGAATCACACCCTCCCTTTAAGTGAAGACCATCTTCTCAATAAGACAATTGTCTCCTTGAGCACAAATCTTTCTTGGACATGGCTACACTATGAAAAATGTGAGACTTCATGCTTCTCCTCTTCTCCTGTGGGTGTTGTGCTGCTATTGATTTAAATACACAACCCAAAACAGCAAATGTCTGAGAAGATAGATTTAAAAACTGTGAACACCAACTACTCAGAAACAATACTGCCAGGGATATTGTCAAAAGAATTAGTGAAGGATAAACCTACAACCTTCAAAGGGAAAAATACACTAGTCCAATATTGCCCCTTAATTATCAATACAACATTTTGTTTTAATTATCTACCATTTGTATAAGAGCTTTAGTGAAATTTTAATTATAGTTTTTTTATATGGTGCTTATTTCTCTAGCACTGAAAATAAGCACTAAATTTTGAGAACTGTGTGTTAATAAAATCGAAGGGATTCTATTCAACAATGAAGAAAACAGAAAATGACTTCTTTACTATTAAACAATAAATGTAACATTTACTTCCAGAAGATTTCAAACTCCGTGTATGATACCTGAAAGTTTTTGATCATTGATAACTTAAATGTAAACATCATTTTAATTTTAATTTGGAGCTCTCAGTGGTTTTTTATATGAATGAAAAATCTCTGCTTTGCTGATTTACATCACTCAAGTAACACAGGACCTAAGCTTTTGTTACAACAGAAATGCTGTGAGACACAAGGCAGCTGTGCTCACTACATGTGAAGGAAACAGAAGCTAAGGATCCCAAACAGAGGAGACTGTGGCTAAGGATTGGGAAGATAGAAGGAGACGAACTAGAGTCACATAACGACATTGTTATATACTAGCTCTGGGCACATGGAAACCATCTTCAAACAGAGAATGGTAAGACATAAAGAGAAAACTCAAGTAAGGCACTGAGCCTAGTGCCTGGCCAAAACAGGGACTCAGTACAAACAAACAACCTATCACAAAATAAACCGACAACATGCTAAGCATCTTACATGGATTAACTCATTTACTCTTCATCGTGACACTAAAACATAGGTCTATTATTCTCCTCATTTTATATGTGGATTAGATGTAGTTGTGCGAGAGTAGGTCTTCCTTCCCTCGGCTGCTGGTACCAGCTTCCCTCTGAGCTTTCCTTGCAGCCCCAGCTTCATCAGGAAGGATGTCCGGTCTAATTAGCGGATATGCTTTTATTATTATAGATATTATTATATATTATATTATGTTAAAGAAAGAGAGAAAGGAGGGAGGGAAAGATGATCAAACTTCTTTTTTTTATATATTTTATTGATTTCTTACGGAGAGGAAGGGAGAGGGATAGAGAGTTAGAAACATCGATGAGAGAGAGACATCGATCAGCTGCCTCCTGCATGCCCCCTACTGGGGATGTGCCCCCAACCAGGATACATGCCCTTGACCAGAATCGAACCTGGGACCTTTTGGTCGGCAGGCCGATGCTCTATCCACTGAGCCAAACCGGTTTTGGCCAAACTTCTTAAAATGAAAAGATTAGCATGGAACAGACTGAGGAATCTCAAAGGGAAGGGGGGAGTCAGGGGTGGGAAGAGATTAACCAAATAATTTATATGTACCATACTAGAGGCCTGGTGCACCAATTTGGGTAAAAATTGGCTCTCTGACATCCCCCAAGGGGTCCCAGATTGTGAGAGGGTGCAGGCCAGTCCGAGGGACCCCGCCAGTGAACAATAGGGGTTGGGGAGAGGCATGGGAGGTTAGCAAGCCAGGGCATGTCTGGCCCATTTCACTCAGTCCATATCAGCTGGACCTGAGCAGCAAATTAACCTACCAGAGTGTCTGCCCCCTGATGGTCAGTGCATGTCACAGCAACTGGTCCACTAGTCAACTGTCTGCCCTCTGGTGGTCAGTGCACATAACTGTGAGCAGTGAGTGGCCTTAGCATATTATTATCATATTACACTTTGATTGGTTGAACAAATGACCGGACACTTAGCATATTAGGCTTTTATGATATAGGATAGGCATAACCCATGGACACAGACAATAGTGCAGCGAAGGCTTTCGGGGTGGAGAGAGTGAGGTTGAAGGGGTCAATGTGGGGGAGGGACATCTGTAATACTTTCAACTATAAAGACAAATTTTTTAAAAAGATTAGATGACAGAGAGCACTTGCGTTAGCCTGTGTTAAATAATTCTGGATGTTATAAAAATATGTAAAGCAAAAAGCTGAATATTCTTAGCATTTAATTGCAAATACTTCTCAACCATTCAATGCCAAAATATGAAGCCTATTTCTCCTCTGGAAATTTTATTGCTTTTCCTCTCCATCTATTTCATGATACATACAGTTGCTGTCAGCAAACCAAAAGCTAAGTCAGACTGAAGAGCAATATAGAGCAATAGCACATATTTAGCCATTTATGTTCATGGCACTGTGAATGTGCCTGCTGGGGGTGGGGTGTGTGCAGGGGGGCTGGGGACTGAACCAAGGGAATAATATTGTTAAGAATATGAGTGACTGAAGCAACACACCCAGGTGGGAGGAATTAAAGAAATGTGCTCCATCATTACAAATAATCAAGGTGAGTTTTTTAAAATGTAAAAGTAGTTAAAGCTTTTAAGGAAAACTTTCATTTAAATAGCCATTCCCAGATTAAATACATTTGTTCTAGGTTTTCAATGAACTGAATGAATGGATATGATGCTAGAGGCTTTGTACCTACTTCAGTCACAGCAACATGAGAAAAAAAAGTCTTAACGTAAGTTTTTTCGAAGTTTAAAGTCAGTGATGTGACATTTTTCCACAAAAGCAGGAACAACACTATATACATTATTCTCCAGCAGCAAATTATTATTTTTTTTTTTGCATGGACAAATTACACACCAGAGCACCCACATTCAGTGCCTTGCAAAAGAGAACGAATATAATACACAAAGTGTTCTGCTGACCCTAGAGGAAAAAAGACACAAAGTGGACAGTGTTGAAGGCTCTAATTTACTGCACCTATGAGATAATCTTTCATTCTTTCATTTGTTCCCCCAAATTGAGATACTCAAGTCAGATAGTTACATTCTTAAAATATTCTGAACAATTATGAGTGGAACAGAAGGAAATTCCATATACTTGTAACTCCAAAATTCGTAAGTCAAATTCTATTCCACAGTCAATTATATTTTAATTGCTTTTGCCGAGGATTCTAATTAAAATGATGCATTCATTCATTAGCCAGATAGTTAAGCGCTATTAGCCTCAGACACTGTGCAATGTAATAGAGACTGGACAAAGGACCGAGGTAATCCATATCTTCAAGGAACCTAGGAACAATGACATACAATGAGCATATAATGTTCGTGCATATGGGGTCAATGGGTGGAGAGCTCAGTCTGTGTGGCGGAGCCAGGGAAGGGTTCACAGATATCGGTAAACCTGGAGCTCCATCATGAACCAATTTTCTATGAAGGTGAAAACAAACAAACAAACAAACAAACAAACAAACAAACAAAAAAACAATCGAATATAGAGACAAGGTGCTCAGGGCCAGCACAGTGCATTTAATGAAAGGAAACTTTTGTAGGATTGCTAAACCTTAAGAAGTAAAGAATGATAAGACCTCAGTCAAGGACGGAAACCAGGGGTCATGCATGCCTTGCAAGTGTGGATTTCATTTGGGAAAGATTTGTATCCTGATTGTGTTGTGAAGGCTGATTGGAGGCTGGTGAGACTGGAGGCAAGAAACTGTGGAAGATCCTTGCCATTGTCCTGGGAAGGAGTAATGGATCTAAAATAGGACAGAATTGGAAGTGGGGAGGGGAACAAATGGTGAGCAGGAAACATATTTTAGGATTTTGCAAGACTTGGTAACTGACTGGACACCAGCTGATAAGAATGAATGTGAAAAGTGACTTTCCGGATGGGAATCTGTTTAATCGGCAGAGCCAACCCATGGATTTGGGAATATTGAAAAGGACAAGAAGCTGATGAGCCTGGTTAGTGGCATGTTGAGCCTGAGCATATTTGAACACCCAGGTGGTGATGTCTGGAGATGTGGGTTTGGTCCTGAGTTTTAGAGAAGAAAGAGATTGAGGGTTTTTCAGATGCACATGGCCATGGAAGCCTTAGTAGAAGAGGGAAGCTGTTAGGTCCTATTTGACTGCTGTCTTCATCACTACATTCATATATTAAAAGTTTGTTGAAAAGAGTGGTTCTCAAACTTTTATTTCCTGCTCCAAACCATCAGGGGAATGTGAGACTCTCTTCCCAGGTACCAGAAGCTCAACACAACAGGATGTTCAATCTTGCAACATCAGCGATGTTGCAGCTCAGAGCTCTGGAGAGACACAAGGTCTAAAAGGCACCCCAGATAACTAACATCCCCATCCATTCATTAGTACCAATTAAAAAGCAAGCATATTTTTGTGCACAAGACTATTTAAATACTTTAGCAAAAGAAAATTCCACGGTACCTTACTGTTGTATTGTTTTGTGTGTGTTCTTTATTCAAATGCAGAACATTAAGAAACTGAATTTTTGTAACATCTATATGTATAAAAGCCTAAGTAACTGTTATGACTGGTCAACCAAACAACTGGTTGACCTCCCACAGTCCTTCCCCTGGCCCAGCCTAACCTCCTGCAGTCCCTCCCCCTGACTGGCCAGCCCCGATGGGCCCCATTGGGCCAGCCCTGATCAGCCCTGATGACTGGCCAGGCTGGGGGACCCCACCCATGCAGGGATTCATGCACCGGACCTCTAGTTTAAATATAAATTAAATAATGCATTTTCATCAAAATTGCTCATTTATATTTTGGCAAAAGTTGGCCTCCTATCCAGAGGGTCTATGGCCCACATCTCAGAAAATATGATCCCTTATAATAAAACTTCAGACTTTCTTGACCACAAAAGCCTTGTATGTTATATCAGTAGATAAGGGAAATATTTTTGGGAACTTATTATTCCATACTGATATAAATAAATAGATAAGAAGGAATGACATAAATGAGTCATGAGTATTTGGCAACTGTTAAGAGTTATAGCTGATAAGATGAAAGGTATCAAAAGATTCTAAGACTGTTAAGATTTTATGAGGACAGTGTTTTGGGCTAGTATCAGAATAACTTGTCACAAAACAGGATTCCAATTCAGAGACAAAAACCATAATTCTAAACTGAAGGAAGTTGGCAAACAGCAAATTGACCAAGTAGTCAGTGATGAAACCACCTGAAAATTGTGGGCACTCTGATGTGGTACACTGAAAATAAGAACATAGCCTTCCTTCCTTCCTTCCTTCCTTCATCCCTCCCTCCCTCCTTCACTTCCTCCCTCCTCCCTCCTTTCCTCCCTCCCTTTTGTATTCCTGCATTAAGTTAGACTCAGATTGAAGATCATGCCATATAATGAAAGGCTTGTTCTCTTTAAGTCCATAAGGGGTCCTAATTGGTTTGGGTCAGTAGATAGAGCATCAGCCCACAGATTGAAGGGTCCCAGGTTTGACTTTGGTCAAGGGCATGTACCTTGGTTGCTGACTTAATCACCAGTAGGGGGCTAGCAGGAAGCAGCTAATCAATGTTTCTCACTGTTGTGTCTGACTCTCTCTCTCTCTCTCTCTCTCTCTCTCTCTCTCTCTCTCTCTTTCTCTCTCTTCCTTACTCTCTGTAAAATCAATAAGTGAAGACCAGAAGACCAGAAGGGAATAGGAGACAAGAAAAGTGATGAGCAACTTCAGATTGAAGAAGACCCTTGGCATCTAGCAACTGAATGCCGCATGTCATCCAGATTGGATCCTGACCCAGAAAGGAAGAAGACATTAATAAAATGTTTGGTAAAATTCAAATAAGATTTCTGAATTGTAAGATAGTGTCATATTACTGTGGAATTGTTAATTTGAAAGATTTTATGGTGACTATGCCGAAAAAAATTATATTTGGGGGTAATTCATCTTGGAATCCTATATAATAAAAGGCTAATATGCAAACTGTCCTCTTGGGAGTTTGACTGGCAGACCAGGAGTTCGATCCCTCGCTATGCTGTGTGCTGACCACGGTGGGGAGGTGGGGGGAGGAGCACAGAAATGTTGGGCAACCAGAGGCGGTGGGGCACTGAGGGAAAGAGGGAAGGAGGAGGCAGGGAGACAGCGAGACAAAGAACCTGATCAACCCTGATTGCCGGCTAGGCCTAAGGACCCTTTGCATGCACAAATTTTGTGCACTGGGCCTCTAGTTTAAGTATAAACTACATGCTAAAGAAAAGCCTTACATTGAAGCATGAAAGTGTTCAGAACGCTGTGTTCTCTGTCTGGTGCATATTCTAAGCATGAATCTACAAGGGTCCAGGGGGAAGCAAGTGCACACTTATATTGGGAATTGAGGACTGCTTAATGAATACAGTGGTACCTCGAGATACGAGTGCCCTAAAATACGAGATTTTTGAGATACGAGCAAGCGAGCGAGCAATTTTTGCTTTGAAATATGAGCAACAGTTGAGATACGAGTAATTGCATGGATCAGCTGGCTGCACACGACCCACCAGTTTACCGTGACTCGAGCATCTCATAGTTTCCCACACCTCGAGGTTACGGAACAAATTAAACTCTATCTCGAGGTACCACTGTACTTTAAAAGATGTGGGGATTATGTGGAAAACACAGTGATGGTGTGATACTTTTAGACCAGGACTAGCAGGATTCTCTGTGGAAAGGTTCATTAGTGATTCCGGAGACACTCAGGGAATCATTACCATCTTCTTAGATAATTTTTGACTCTAGTGATTTCAATCACACCCCACATTTCCCTGGTGCTAGGTATCTCCAAAATCTTCACCCACATTCACTCAGAAGCCACATCGACAATGCTAGAAGGCTGTACTTAGAACCCGAATCCTTGCTTTATTTTACTTCTTTCCTTTTCCCTGATGCTCATCTGTTATCCTTAGTTCATGGCTCTCGCTGCCAAAAACTGAACTAGCCACTGGCACTGTTTCTGACACTAAGCGACTCAGTTGACAAGAGATTACTTGAGTGGCCGTGCAGAATGTTAAGAAATCCCAACTGTTGGCACCTTGCTTCGTAACGCAGAAACCAACATCTGCTCTGATAATCGGCATGAAATTGGTGCTGAGCTTTTTTGGAAGCGCTTCATGATTGTGCAACTAACTCCATCCAGTGTTACTGCTACAGCAGTCAACAGAAACACTTAGACTTTTATCTCTGGATTCACAGAGAGCAACTTAAATAACATCTCTTTAGGAACATAATTGATTTTGAAGAGACCGGCTATTGGTCTCAACCCAATTGTTACGTACGGCTGTTACAAGGGTTGTTGCTGCTAACACATCAGCTTTGTATTTGCATCACTTACTGTTCTTCGGTACTCGTTGAGCATTTGTCTCCGATTTTGCCTGGTGTCAAAATTCACAAGTGGAGGACATGGCAAAGATCCTATAAATACAGTCAAGTCGCCATCTTGACATATTTTTCAACACTTTTGTTCCCAAACCCAAGTACTTGAAGAAGCATATGTTTGGAAGCAGGACTGTGGAGCTCACTGTAATATAAATAAACGGTTGTCTTGATTTAGACAAATCCCCAAGGCATTTTGTTTCACTGCACCAATAGTGCCTCATTTTTATTTACACGCACACCATGCATGTGTGTGCATGTAGGTGTGTGATAAGACAGGGAAGGAAAAAGGGGATGGAAAGAGAGAAAAAGAGAAGGAGAATGTCTAGGTACAGATATGGTTTAAACACATATGCCTAAACATACCTGAGCAGACCACGGTGATCATCAGCATAGTAAGGGCAACAAGACTATATTCACGGCTTTGCAGGCCATTGCCCACACCATTCCCATCCCCCACACCAATCCATGGAGTCAAAAACTCCATGGATTAAAATGCCAGTAATTTACTCTCTCACAGATCAGAACTCAAGAGTCCAAAATTAGTTTCACTAGGCCCAAATATAGGTGTCAGCAAAAATTATTATTATTTTTTATTTGGAAATAATCCATCTTGGCAATGGATTTTTTTCCTATTTTTTTATTATTTAAAGTATTACAAATAGGAGTACATATGTCTCCTTTCTCCCTCCTCCCCACTGACCTCCCCTAGGCCTTCCCCACCCCCCAGTACATGCCCTCACCTGTCCTCTCCCTTCCTCCTCTGCCCCCCACCCCTGGCAATGGATACAATGTCCTGTATCTATTGGCTATGCTTACATCCATGCATACAAGTCCTTCAGTTGATTATTTTTGTTGTTGCTGTTTAGTTTTTCAAATGTCTGTTTTTCAAACATACATGTTCCAGGGATTAGGACATGTGTATCTTTTGGGGGCTATTTTTTAGCCTACCACACCCACCAACACGCATTCCAACCACTCCCCTTCCACCATTACCAGATGTTAAAACTTGTATTTTTTTTTTTTTGGACACAAAGAACTAGATCAGTTTGGGGAAAAGATGGAGCCTGAAACGATGAGGCAGCTCTATGTTGGTTGCCTGTGGGAAGGGAGCCAGAGGAGGAAATAGTCCAGCCTTTCCACTCCAGGCTGAGCTCCTTGCACATGGAGTCTCTCTTGCTCTCCCAGATCCTCCGTGCTCAGCCCAGCATGTCCCACACTGCAACATGCAATGAGTCCACGAATAAGCAAACATGTGAACTGTCTCCCCACTGTTGTCCTGAGTCTCTTCTTGGAGAACCCATGTGTCATGTCTTCCTCATGACAGTTAGCAATGGAGCTCAGGGCTCCCGGAAGCTAACCCATGGCTCTCCAGTCCCAGGCTCTGCACCTCCAATCCTCGGGGCCTCTCTTGTTCCTTTTCCCTGTAGTTTTTCTGGTCCTTTGTCATTCTGTCTCTTCCTCAGTCTCACAGCCAGACTGGCCCCTTTCCCCAGGGCTGTTGGCCAGCAATGTACCTCTTCAGCAGGGACCGCGCATATGGTGATCCATCAAGGGTGGATTTTGCTGTCAGCCAAGACGCCCTGTCAAACCCACGCTCTGCCTTCCTCTGTGTCTGGTTTTCTTCTGTTACATTCTTTTCTAAAACTAGGAGAACCTCCTTTCTTTCTCTCTTTCTTTCTTTCTTTCTTTCTTTCTTTCTTTCTTTCTTTCTTTCTTTCTCTTTTCTTTCTATAAATCAGCAAATCACACAGAGTATATTTAGCCCAGGGGAGTTTTTGCAAAGCTCTTGCTCTGCTTTGAAAGCTATATTCAGAGAATTGCTTCAATTTCCTCCATGATTCCACTGACTCATCATGACCCCCACACTCACTGTGACCCCCCCCCCAAACTCACCACAACCCCTACACTGAGCTCCACACACATCATTGCTTCTCATACCTTGTTTTATTTCCTAACACTGAGGACTTCTTTGGTGTTTATTTGCTGATCCCTCAAACCCCCCCCCCCAAAAAAAAATAAGAATACATTCAGCTATAGGGCTGGGAGACAGAGAAAACAAAAGCTGAAACATGTCACACTTGAGTCACATGTTTGCTGAAAAAGAAAAGTTTTTTATCCTATTTCCTTCCCATACAACTGTAGGATTTGGGGGCCAGTTGAGCAGCTGCTTTGTCCTTATTTAGGTTCACATTTCAAACCATCAAAATTTCCAAATGACTGACATGTCTCCTTCAATGGCCAAGAAAAAAAGCAGGGGGTGCCAGGGTGGAGGCGGGTAGGAGAACATTCCTAGTAGAAACAGAAATCACCTATCTTCTCACTTAGAATAGACAGGCATCTTGTAGGCAAGAAAGATCATTTCTCAAAGATCTGTTTCACTGACATAAAAGGACACCAAGGTCAGCACTATTCATGAAAAATATAAAGAACTATTTCATAGGGGAAAAGTAGAAGAGGGAAAAATACACACACAAATAAATGAAGAGAGGAGAGTGATGCAAAGGAAGGATTAATTTAAGGGCCACAGAACTAGCACAACAGTAGGCAGGACTGGAATTCAGATCGCCACACCCCTCAGCCAGAGTTATTTCCTCTACCAGAGTTTCCCCATCAGCATGAGAAAGGGCTACAGGTATGGAAATACTGATTCCTTTGCACAACCAGATGGAGCCTGCGGTGGGAGGAATCGCAGCCAGTTGCTGCTGATCCAAAATGGCCCCTTCCCATTTACAACAGAGTGCTGAGTAAGTATGAATTGCCTTGTGTTCTGTTACATAGACAACAGTTTGGAAGCACCGTGGAGTCCTCTCCGTGGAGAGACCTGACTCGACAAAAACATCTGGCCTATGAATCTGAGAGGACATTGGGTCTGCATCTGGAACCCCAAAGCCAGTTCCCCCCCAGGTTTCATGGAAGGAGTAACTGTGTCCGTGATCTTGAAGCCAGGGGTGAGGGTGGCATAATGACGGATAATAAGTACTCCACAGGGACAATACTATATTGAGGAGACCGACATTAAGGAAGGCAATTTTTTGAAATTATGCTAAAAACAGCATTGACACCTGAAACATCTTTTCATACATCAGTCATGAAAGCAGGAAGCTTACTTTTTGCTACTCCCTTCTAGCAAGTCACAGAGACCTTTGCCCATGGCTGATGGGAGGGGTCCCGCCAATGAGATGTCAGCCAATGAAATGTGAGTAAGGAGGCCTTCCAGAAACAAGAAGGAGCAACTCTGAGAAGTCTCTCAAGCAGCACTTGGGGAGCCAGCAGCAAGCACGGTGATGAGAGCCACAGACTTCCCACAGGAGCCCGTTCTGGGCTACTGAGCAGCAGTTTCTCTCATCATCATTGTCCTCTTCTCTGACTTTGGTGGCCTTCACCCCAGGTAGCCTGATACAGGAACCCAAACTTCTTTTGATATCCTGGCCATCAAGAAGTGGGGTGAGCCGAGACCGGTCTGGCTCAGTGGATAAAGCTTGCGGACTGAAAGGACCCAGGTTCGATTCCGGTTGGGGGCATGTACCTTGCTTGCAGGCACATCTCCACTGTGGGGCGTGCAGGAGTCAGCTGATCGATGTCTCTCTCATCGATATCTGACTTTCTATCTCTCTCCCTTCCTCTCTGTAAAATATCAATAAAATATATTAAAAAAAGAAAAGAAGAAGTGGGGTGCATGCCACCTTCTTTTGAAGCTCGGTGGACTTCTAACTGCCTTGACTGATGGATTAGGTGGAGGTGATGCTCTGGGGCTGCTGAGATGCAGTCAGAAAAGACCGGGGCCTCTGCTGGCTCTTTCTCGGCACTCTCTTCTGGACACTGGGTCCACCGTGGAAAAGCCCACCACCCTCAGAATGCCATGCGGTGAGGAGGCCCACGCTACGTAAAGAGCCCAAGGACATGCGCTCTGGTCAACCAGGCGCAGTTGAGATCCCAGTGAAGAGCCAGAAGCAATTGCTAGACATGTGGATGCAGATGGTCCTGGTGCTCAGGTGTGGTCCCTCCTATCATTTGAGTCACACCCCGTGAACCCCTGACATCATGGAGCAAAAACAAACCACTCTGCAGTCGGCCTGTGCAAGCCCCACAGAACCACACACGAGCACTCATTCTGCTCCCTGGGTAAGGCTCATCCTGATTCCAGCTCTGCAGACACCAGCTCCCCCTCCCATGTCTGGTCACCTCCCGCCATATCCAATGTCCCTCTGTTGCCAGGATCTTACTAGTTTCAAATGGTCAAACATTAATATTGAAGACGTGTTCACAAGTCTTTTCAGTAAGGATTAGTTAATTTCTCACCAGGTATCTCTGGGTCATTTAGCATTAAAATCCATCTTCAGGTGGAGAAATGACACACACCAAGTAACCGATGCAGATAGAATAGCAAGAGTCTCGTTCCTAACACCCAGCACGTGCTCCATCCCCAGGGAAGGCTTAGTGACTACGGGGACAAAGAGGACAAAGAGGAGGGGTGCCATAAATGACCTCCATCCCGTGTCACTCCACTCAACGCTTCCGTGCTCAGGGCTTTTCCCAGAGGAAACAATTTCTTTACTAAAAATATAATGCTGTGTCCACAAAATCTAGGTGGTTCTATAACGTACTTGACAACTCTGAAAATGTTCCATCTCTGCGAGTCAAAAGTCCATTCATCGAGCGTGTCAAGAAGCAAGATCATCTGTGTTCTAACATAGTCGCTGAACATTTTATTGCCAATGATGTGAATGCTCTCACTGTTGAGGTGGCTATGATGTCTGGAGACCCTGGGGTGAGTGATGCCCGCTCAGTCCTGTCCTCAGTAGCCCTGCTCAGCTCCTGCAGACTGGTGCCCATGTACTTGAGAGAAAGTATATGTATGGTGCTGATCCGCAAGGGCCACTGCTATGTCTCAGGGTGTGTTTATCTTCAACTGCACAAGGTACTACAGAAAGCAGCAACCCACATGGGGTTGCACCTATTTTTTTAAAATATGTTTTTATTGATTTCAGAAAAGAAGGGAAAGAGAGAGATAGAAACATCACTGATGAGAGAGAATCAAATGGCTACCTCTTACATGTTCCCCAGTGGGGAATGATCTCGCAACCCAGGCATGCGCCCTGACTGGGAATCAAACCATGACTTCCTGGTTCATAGGTCAACACTCAACCACGGAGCCCCTCGACCGGGTGGGGTTGCACCTATTTTAACGTTGGCCTGCAGAGTGTGAGAGCTTTTCCCCAACAGCCAAATGATATGTGGTATTTAGATATTCTAATTTTTTTCCCAATCCAGTGAGAATGAATTAGTAATTCATTATTTCATTTGCATTCCGAATACTGATACTGAGGTTAAGGGTTTTTGTAGTTTTCTCCCATTTTGGGGCACATGACTTCATTTTCTGAGAACTGACTTCCTTCTAGTTCCTTCTCTGGACAGAACTGTCCCTTGGACTTGACTAATGGTAAGTGTGGTTAGGGGTGGGGCAGTTTAGATGTCTCTAGGCTCATCTTCAGCCAGGTTCACCAGAGAATATTAAAATGCTCACCAATTACAGTACTGACTGGTACCTTTAGTAACATGTTGAATTATAGTAATAAGAGTAAATATCCTTACACTTTTATAGTTTTACATATTTCACCATTCGGTATTGTTTTAGCTGTAGATCTTACAAATTTTTCTTTTATCTAGTTAAATCTTCCTTTACTTCCTAGTATGCTAAGACTTTTTAAAAAATCATGTTTCTGTATTGAATATTTTTAATATTTTTTTATCTAGTGAAATGACCAAAATTCACTAGATATTGTTAATATATTGAATGAAGATGATTTATTTATGGATGTTAAAGCAAGCCTCAATTGCCAGAATAAACTCCAGGTGTGTCTGCTGTATTACTCACTTGGCATAGTGCTAGATTTTATTCGGTAATGTATATTTGCAGATTTTTGCATTTATTCGTAAGGTTTACTGGGCTGTTGTTTTCTTTTCATGCAATCTGTCTGATTTGGGATCAGGTTAATGCAGGCATCTCTAAGAGACTTTGCATATGATTGTTACTATGTCTCTCTTATATGTTTGATAGATTCACCAGAGTTTTCTTGGTGGAAGTTTAATTATAATATCACTTCACTTAATAAATAAAGGACAATTTAAAATAAAAATAAATAAAATGCTCAGCACACAGCCCACAGCATTGGACCTTGGTTATGAGGAGAAGAAATTACACAAGCCCACAGGAAGATGGTTAAAATGTACTTGAAAATGATGAAAAGAAAGGGATAAGATACCCCAATAATCTTAAGAGATGTATCTAAGAAAGAATAAAGAAGACACCAAACAACAGCCTGGAACTCAAATATTGCCTAGCATCAGGACCATTCAGTTCTGCAACGTGGCTACCTTGGGAGGTAATAAACTTCCTCCACTGGGAACAGAGGGAACGGAGAATTTGTGCAAGTGTTTCCGAGGTAAACTTGACGAGCATTAGTGTCCTTTATTCTCCGAGTGTATGAGGCTTGCCTCAGGGGATAGTGCCACAAGGAAAAATGTATGAAAGAGAAATATCACAAGTGAGAAAATACAGGGAAAGGACAGCCTAAAGCCGCACGTCGCTCCAGCTCTTAAGAACTTCAGCATTTTGTCATTTGGAAATAGTTTTACAAAAGAAAAATTTTTTTTAATAATGTTAATGGCAAAAGACATCTGCCTCCACAGGCTTGGAAGAAATAATTCATCATGTTAAGACCGATTCTGAAGGTCTTTCTGCCCAATCCCTTCACCTCATTAGATGAAGAAACCAAGTTCAAGAAAAAGTGGTTGGTCCTAAGTCACTGGCTGGTGATGACAGAAGCAAGACATCAATCTAGATCAGCGGTTCTCAACCTGTGGATCGTGACCTGTTTGCTGATGGTCTCAGGCTCTACAGCAGTGACCCACAGGTTGAGAACCGCTAGCAGGGTCGCCTAAGACCATCAGAAAACACAGATATTTACATTACGATTCACCACAACATGAGGAACTGTATTAAATGGTCACAGCATTAGAAAGGTTGAGAACCACTGATCTAGATGCAACTGTCAAACTGATGTTCAGACTTGTTTACATTTTCAGGTAACATGAATTCCACTGAAGGAATTTGTTGGGCTTTGTTCTTTCAACAGACATTTCAAAGTCTAGGTTTCAAAGTTTGCAACACATTACACTTTACTAGAGGATAGTTATACATATATTTTTTACTACATTTAGGCCTTTCCAAACACACAGACCATTTATATTTCCAATTATGAATCATACCCAGGTGGTGAGATATGAAAATCTTAAAAATATATTGAAAATCAAGATGTAATCATCTGTGTACTTGTAAACTAACTAGTCCAACATTAAATATATTTTTGCTTACATTAGCTAATCTTAAATAATTATCATGTTTGAGTTTCTTTTAAAATTGAACATTTTTCCCGTATAAATAATGCAAACTTATTATGGAAATTTCACGCTAATGTATTTCTCTTTTAGTATGTATTACTGTTATTTCTCAACCACCTTCTGAATACCCCAGTAAAAAACTATTTAAGGAAATAATATTTGGGTAAAGTGGTTATAAAATAAAAATGTAAAAACCTGTACCTGTGGTATAATCTCAAAACAAAAAATATCAACTAAAAATGCACAAATGTAAGGTGATAAACCAAAATGTTAGCAGCATATTACCTTCTTCTCTGCTTTTCTAATTTTCTAGAATAATCATGTATTTTATAGCAACAACAACAAAAAATTGATATTCTGCAGATCAAAATGAAACTAAAACACAAAGCAATATGAAAATCTGATTTTCTAAATGAAATTTAAAGCTTATCCATTCTTCACCAGAGTGGATAAAAATGTATTAATACATAGGATATGCTTTGATATATACAAATAAATTCATAAACCTTCTTGGATGCTCCTTACTGAGGGTGGTTATAAATACTATTTATCTATGTCTCGTTTTGGGGAGTCCATGATAAGTAGCTGAACCTCAACGAGTTTCCAGTAAGTATGGATGCTGGATGTTGACTGCGGCGATGCTAATGCAGAACCTGGCACTAAGCAATTACTCCCTCTCTACCTTCCCTTTCCTCCCTAGCTTGCTGTACATCCATTCCAATTAGAAGGACAGTTCCTGGATCTTACTCGTCACGAATCCAGCTGGAGATCATTTTCAAGCTAATATGCAACAGATATGAACATTAAATTTGCAATTTCTTAAAATAGAGAGATATTATGGTGACAGATTATATATAAGACTTCACTTACCATGATTACAGGTAACTTGGTTTCACAAATTGCTGTTTCCTGTTCAACTCTGCCTACTGAAAAGGGTGTTTCAGACACAGTAATGATTTATTAAAAAGGAATCTTGTCAATATTAAGGGGAATTTTTTTATTATAGCTACAAGAAACAAAGACAGATCGCCTGTGTGATAAATTAAAACCGGCTCTCAATCTGCATTGTGTCCTGTTATTTATAGAACATTCAAACTATCAATTTACTGAAATGTATGCTAACTTGAAATATAGGTACAAATATTACCCTCGTGGAGGTAATGGCCAATTTTAAAATGAACATTAAGAAAACTGTACAATTCTCAGAAATAAATATGATGAGTGCACCTTGAAAATCTGGAACAGAAAATATGCACGATAAAATAACATGCACTATTAGTTTGTACACACATTTCCACTGATTATTCGCTGGCATAATGTTAGTAATCAACAGGGAAAATATCAACTAAGCAACGAATTACATAGAGCTTGGTACAAAGACTGCTTCAGACTGGTTTATCCATGACCTCTGGTACAAGAACAAACAGGAGAGGAAGATGAGGGCTGGCAGGACGGAGGTGAGGGAGAGGAAGTGAGGGAGGGGATGAAAGGAGAGTGTGTGGATGTATGTGGTGTGTGTGTGAGTGAGGGACAGTTAAATCTCGCAGGGGCTGGCAGACAGGCTGTTAGACAAGGAGAGACTACCACCGCTGTGGGCACTCCCTGGACTGTGGGACTTGGGGACAGAGCCTATGCCATCTTGGTCTCAAACCAAGTTGCTCTCTCAGACCCCCAACCTTGGTGGTCCTATGTTCTCACCTCCATCCTCCCTAGGTGCTCCTATATTCTCACCTCCATCCCCCTAGGTGCTCCTATATTCTCACCTCCATCCCCCCTAGGTGCTCCTATATTCTCACCTCCATCCTCTCTAGGTGCTCCTATATTCTCACACGGCTGTTAAATGCTTCTCACTCTCTCCGCCTCCTCTTAGTTGACAGAACCCCTCTTTGGAGCAAAAGCAGACCCCACACTAGACTCACCATTCCGGATTTGTCTTTTCTTTCAGGAATCAGCCTGCCAATGAGTCACTATCTTGTTAGCTCTCTAATGCCTCCACGTTGATGTTTCCGAATATGGCACCTAGTCCTTCATTTAAGGAAGAAATCAAGTTTTTGCTTTTTGTTTTTCCCTTTGTTTGCTTGCTTTTGTTTTTAAAGGTACCTTGCAGCTTTCTGGCCAGTCTGGTTCGAATCACCATTTGGGCCCCTTCTTAAGTCCAATTGGCTCAATTTGTAAGAGGCGCAACCTGAGAAAGCATCCCCACCTTCTTCCCCAGCTGGGGGGGTGTGGTGCTGGAGGCAATCTCACTTAGGGTAGGAAGAGAAACTAAATACCCAGGGTAGTTCCAAATATTCTCTCGTTACCAATTTTAATTCTATAAAAATGGACAAAATTCCTCCCAACCTCCTCAGTAAACTGTCAAAACGAAAGTCAGGATTCATTTTGCCCTTTATGCAGAAGAAAAGAAAGCATTCATTATTTTGCCAATTAACTTTATATATCCTCCTCCAGCCTCAAAGTCAAGTCTGATCTGGTTTAATTATCACAAATGAAATTGAATCCTTCTGAATTTATCGTTGCTATAGTTGTTGCTGGAAAACAGATTTTCAAAGCCTAAAAAGTGATTGTAAAGGTTGAGTTTTGCCACGGGTATTACGAGTTCTTAATCACAAGGTGAACTTCCGGTGTCATACACTCAAGGCCTCAGAATAAAACATTTCACAGAAATTAGTGAAGTACGCCCGATGATGTTCACCAAGTAAAGAGAAATCAGAAGTGGGAGGACTGTGGTACACTGCAGGGACCCAGTACAATTTCCAGTTCCTGTCCATGTCAACTCGTAAGAATGTAAATCTGGAGTCACCAGATCTTACCATTTTTCCAAAGCATCTGAAATGTGGGTGTTTTATCGTCTCTTTTCACATTAATATTTAAAACCAAAACCCACACTGTGTGGCATCAGGTGGGAGGTATAAGCAAAGATTAGTTGCTACACTAAATGACCTCGATGCTCCTATCAGCTCTAAATGCCACCACCTTCATTATCAATGCTATTCACCAGGAAGAGACAACTTGTTGAAAGTCTGTTGCAGATCCTAACAAAGGGCTTACAGCATAAATACATATAATTTACAAATAAAAGTTTCACCTGGACTGATGATCCGAAGAAATACTTTCCAAGTGGCTAAACATCACAGCTTTCAGGACGGTTTTTGTCATTCAGACCTAGAATTACAATGATAACCAAAGTACAGCTTGCTCATTTATAAAGCCCTTTGGAATACATATTGCTGCATTACACACCTGAATAATATAAGGTCGTAAGTCCATAGCAAAACGAGTGATTCACTTTTTTATATATGTATAACCGCTAAAAGATGCTGGATTTGTGAATGTTTACATCAACACAATTTTCATTAAAAAATATTCTGAGGATTCATGTTTCAATTAAAATATTAAAGCATCAAATTTATAATCATTACACACTGATTTTTAAGGATAATTACTTCCTTCTGTCTTCAGTTTTCCTAAACTGGCTGATGTATGAATTTTTGCTGATTAATACTATATATCACTAAGCAAGCACTAAGGTAAAACCTCATTTCTTTTGTTCAAAAATTAAAAAGGCGAAAAACAAAAAACAAATGAGGTTCTATTTGAATTTATCAACTTGGATTTCCCATCAATTCATTTCTAAAGAATGTTACACTTGCATTTTAAATCCAATGGCAGTTCCTTTACATATTTTAAAAAACAAATTATCTTCCAACTATAACCTTTTAAAAATGCAAAAGGTCAAAATTACAACCTGCATATTAAACCTCAGACTTATGGACAAACTATTATCTAATACCAATCCATTACTGAATTTCCATGACTAACTCTACCCTATTAAGGTAGATTCTTTTCATTACTGTTGAATTTGGCATATTATCATTTTATTTGGGATTTCTGCATTTTATCTTGAAATGTATATTTAACCCATTGTTTTTTAGTGATTAAAAAATTTAAACAAGCTTATAAAATGCTTTGGGAAACATTCAAAACTTGAAATTTTTTCATGGAAATTTTCAAGAATTCATGGATTAATTGTATTGCTCTGAACCCTTGTGGGAGGTGTCTTTTTAAAAAGTTTTTCATTTTCTGTATGACCCATGTAAACTTAATTGAGTTAAATATAAGCAGCTTAGGGACAGTAAGGACCTTTGAAATGAATCCCAAATATTTTAATTACATAGCACTTTAAAAGCACTTTCACATGTACCAGCTCATTTAATCCTTACAACTTTATGAGATTATTTTGTTTTATGAAAGCCACAAATCAAGGCTGATAACTCGAATTGCTCAAAGTTCAATAAGTTAGAAAGTGATGGCCAAGCTTACGAGATATCATTTTACTTGGAACTTGGTAAGGTTGTGCTCTATGCAACCTTTTCTCCATTAAGGACTAAGGGGAATGCAACAGGCAGGTTGGAACAGACAGGACAAAGGGTGGAGAACTGTAGTCCCAGCTGTGGGAAGTAAAAGAGTGAAATGCATTACAAAGCATCCTGGGTAACTGAAGTAGTGGGAGAAAGATGAAACACAGCACAACACCTTGCAGAGTAAACTCTCAAATACTGTTCCTTCAGTTTAGCAATCACTTGTGACAACTAGCCCTAGGCTTCTGAAGTTTCAATGTGACTGTGACCTTTGTCTTGAGAGAAAGTGAGGGAGAAAGGAAAAGCAGGAAGAAAAACCAATCATTTGTCATGTGACTAGAATACTAAATGGGATAAATATTCACAGTAGCAGGTTACATATACTTCTCACTTTAAGCATACTTTTTTTTTCTCACTAAAAATGTTCTGAATTAACCATAATTCTCAATGTGATTAACAACTGATAATTGATTTGGGAACATAGCAGACATAGTCCTAATCTTAGGGCAAATAATTCTAACTGAAATATGTGAACATTACTGCTAAGTGCTAGCACCTACTTGCATATAATTCATCCGTTATGCAGTTAATCATGTCGATTCTAGAAAGGTCACCCAACTTTCCTGGGACTGAGTTTCTTATATTTGCAAAACGATGTTTCAAAAGAGTATGAATAGGACTCTGAAAGTTCTATTATCATGTTAACAAAATACATTTTAAAAAGGAAAAATATTAACAAAATACCTATATATTCATAAGCATTTGAATTAGTACCCTTATATTACCTTTACAATCACTTGTAATACCAGGAGTGAAGAAAGCTTAATCAATCTCATCACCTGGTCATATATAAAGTTACTTTTACATCAACACACTATATCTAAAATTCAATCTTTCACCATGTTTTGAGCAGAATGAGAGATCTAATCACAGGTTACCATAAGAACTATTTGTCTCAAAATCAGTGCATTTAAATGTGGCAGACACAAGTGTTATCATTAAAATTCTTTTTATTGTTGCTACAGTAAAATATAAGGGTTCCCGAAGTCCTGGGTCAAACGTTTCTTCTTATTTTTCCAACAGCGGTGAATTGTCTTCTTTTGGTCTGTTCAGTAGAAAGTGAACTATCTGTAGTAGAACATCATCGTTAAAACCTTTCACGTCATTGTCTTCGATCGTTTCATAAAGAGGGAGACTTTGTGTCCCCCAACATATATTTTTTCGACTGTTATTCCGATCAGCTTGTGCGGTCAGTGCCAAAGTGTTTAACTGGTAGCAGAAAAAAGAGAAGTATTTTCCATCTGTGATCACAGCCTGAGAGACAAAAGGTCGAGTGACATCGGCTTCGCTCCAGAATCCTAGAGAAGAAAGTTATACTGAAATTTACACTAGCATATATTTAATCCAAACAAAATATATTTATTTATATTAGAGGAGTATCGAATACTAGATGTTTTACCTGCCAATTTCCCAAAGATCTCATCAAAAATTATTTCATCGCATCTAGGATCCCTAACTCAGGATACATCTTTTCAACAACTTCCGTCTCCAACAGCTTTCAACCTCAATTCCCTTCTTTAAAGAGCAGCTGTATCTACGCAGATTTCCCTGCATCTGCTATTAACTACATCACTGCTCGGCATACTGGTTAACACCTACCATCCAATAACCAGGAAGGCCATTTATTTCACATCTACAAACAAAACAAAACTTTTAAAAAAACAACCACCTTCCTAAGGACTTATTAAGTCCTCATACAAATTCTGTGTCTTCCTTTATGTATCTCAAAATTGGTTTTATGAGTTGCCGTTATTTCGCTTAGTGAGTCTTATGTGATAAGGATCCTGGCCTCCTTAAACTTAACTACTCAGTTTTCTAACTGCTTCTTACCCAGCTGATTGGCTTTAATACTTTACAACCCTGATGCCAGGACCAGGCATAGCTATTTCCCCCCACTTATTTTATACCAGCCGCAAAGGAGATGGTCAATAAATAATGTTGCTAAAATATGGAATTACACTGCAAAACGTACTTATCTTCCATGAATAAACAAATCTTCAACAAAGATTCCTCTCCTGTGTCTAATACAGAAACGCTCAACAATTGTGAATATAAGGTTAAAATATATACATAAAGGAAAAAGGTGGGTTTGGCAATCATTAAATCTGTATTAAAATTCCTCCTGGGTATTTATATAGGATTAGACTTGTTATGTTTTATCACTTCAGGTTTTAAAATGAAATCCAAATGCCTCAAATGGGTTCTAAAGTCCTATGTGAAACGGCCTCTGCTCCTCCCTCTCTTCATCAGCCTTCCTGGCTGTTCCGCCTCAGTAAGACTCGCCATTCTGCCTCAAAGTGTGTTTCCTCAGTTTACACTTGGTCAGCAGCCACTCACCATTCGGTTTCTGTTCAGTCATCCTTCTGGAGTCCTCCTCTGAATGATTGTGTTAACAGATTCTGCCCCATATCTCATTAGAACCTGTGCCTCATAAATCATTCTAGCCCTTAATCTATCTGCTAATGTTCTTTGCAGTATTACCACTCCCTAGAGTAGCATCCAGAAAAGTAGCATCTGCCTGTTTTAACCAGCACTTTACCTCCAAGGCCTACAGTGCTTGATACATAAGAAACATTCTCTATTTACTGAATGAACAATCCCCTAATCCACACCCTAGATATGGCCTTCAGGTAAACAATAAGGAATAGCTAGGACTTAACCTGACACTTAATCCACCACAGCATTTCCTTCCTGAGCTTCAGAAAGCTGCTGTCATCTGCAGAGCTGACTAGCGGGCTCTACGGTCTTTGAAATGCTGGACAGCACCATCAGAAAAAATACAGTCACACAGAGTGGTCAACAGAACAGATTACATCACTACTCAAGTGCCCCCTAACAACTGCACATGTAAAATATTTAATTATGGGTTTCAAAACAAATCTGCTTTGGGGAAATGCAATTTTCGAACAGTAAGAATCAATCAAGGAAATGAACTATTAAATTTTTAAAATGTCCGCTATCTTCCAACAATACCATCCTTTTACCTTGATACATAGCTTGCGCTCCAGTCCAAGCAAAAAGGCTGGCCATCGCATTCGCTCTATAAACAACTTCGATCTGGTCAGCACAGTTCAGCCTCAGGAGCCTTTCCCTTTTCAGTTTTTCCGGTAACAGGTGGAACTGGGTGTGACCGTAACAGTGCGGATCTGCTGTCTTGGAGCCTGCAGGGCGAAGGAGAAACATGCGACATGAGATGACATGTAGAACACCTGGAGCACATGTGCTCATCAGTATTTCTCTAAACCCACCCCTCTACACCCATCACATGATATTCAACCTACACACATGGGCAAGTTAGTTTACGTATTTATTGTAATAAAGTTACATTTCACATGTAAATGCAGTCTGCTCGCTGTCATCAAGTCGCTCACTATGAACAGGATAAGTAAAAAAATTATATGTAAAATGGGTTAAAAATCTCTATTTCAGTTTTCAAACACATCAGTCATCATTAAGGAGCTTCATTATTGTTCTTATCATATTTAGCAAAGGAGATAAGTACTTCATGACTTTAAAAGGTTACTTTAATTTTATTTTATTATTACTTTTTAAGCCTTACCTGAGGATATTGTGGGTTTTGTTTTTTTAATTGATTTTTAGAGAGGAAAGGGGAGAGAAACATCAATGTGAGAGAAAAACATTGATGGGCTGCCTCCTACACCTTCCCCAAGTAGGGATCAAACCTGAAACCGAGGTATGTCCCCTGTATAGGAACGGAACCTGTAACCTTTCATGTATGGACTGACGCCAAAGTCAACTGAGCCCCTGGCCAGGGCAAAAACTTACTTTATTATTTTAATATAGTAATTACATAGCTTGTTCCTAATTTAAAAAATATAACTGATTCTTATCTACAATTTAAATTAAAAAAAAAAAACCCACACACACCTTTTTACCCTACCATGCCCTTTACTAATCCCATCTAATAAAGAGGGAATATGCTAACTGGCCATCACTCCGTCACAAAGATGGCTGCACCCACAGCTGAGGCCAAGTTCCCATAAGGAGCCTTAATGAGCCATCAGCAGGGACCTGAGGCTACGCCCTCCCCCACTCCTATAGGGTTTGACAAGGGACCTCAGGCCTTGCCACCTGCCCTGGCGTCTGGCTGGGGAACCTCAGGTTGTGCCTCCTGCCTTGGCACCAGGCCAGGGGTCCTTAGGCCATGCCCCCCACTCTGGCACTAGACCATGGGACCTCAGACCGCATCCCTTGCCCCAATACTGGGCCAGTGGACTTGAGGTTATACCCCTCTGACTGGCGGGGCTTGACAGGGAAACTCAGACTGTGCTCCCCACTCAGCAGGGTTTTACGAGGGACCTCAAGGTGCACCCACCCCCAGTGCTGGGTCAGGGGAACTCAGGCCATGCACCCTGCCTAGCAGGGCTTGACAGGGGACCTGAGGCTGTACACCCCCCCCCCCAACCTGGTGGGTCTTGATGGGGGACCTCAAGGCATACCCCCTCCCCATTTGGGGGATCTTAGGCCACACCCCCCATCCTGGTGCTGGGTCAGGGAACCTGAGACTACACCCCCTGTCCAGCAGGGCTTGACAAGTTTGGGACTGGCCAGGTTTGGATCTAGCCCAATTGGGGTGGGGGAGGCAGCTGGATCTGGGTCTCACACAATTTTGAGGTGCATGTGGGTGGGCAGGGACTTGAATCTGGGTCCCCCTTTTTATTTTTAATATATATTTTATTGATTTTTTTACAGAGAAGAAGGGAGAAGGATAGAGAGTTAGAAACATCGATGAGAGAGAAACATCAATCAGCTGCATCAATTTTCTACTGGGGATGTGCCCACAAGCAAGACATGTGCCCTTGACTGGAATCGAATCTGGGACCTTTCAGTCCACAGGTTGACACTACCCACTGAGCCAAATGGTTTTGGCTGGGTCTGCCTTTTAATGTGTACAAATTTCATGCACTGGGCTACTAGTATTTTATAAAATGCTGACATTCTTGACTTTAGTGGTAAAGTCAAAAGTGCCCCATTATTCATTCTCTAAGACTTAGTGACAGAGAACGGGCTGGTAAAATAGGTTTGGAGAATTAGTTTAAGCTGGTCTCTTAAAACGTTCTGCAAGTCAGCAAGGAATTAGTAGCAGAAAAAAAAATACAGCAAAAAAATAAAATAAACAAAATAATAAGCTACATAAGGGCAGATGTCAAACCTTATTAATTTTTATATTTCTGGTGGTTATTACACTGTGAAACAAACAGCAGACTTTTGTAAAACAAAACAAAACATTCACTGCCTCAAGCCCAGTTCTACACTTTTTATTTTTGAAAACAAAACAAAACAATAAAACCCAACAAGTATAATTATATTTTAAACTTAAATATTGCTAATTCGGCAGAAACAAGTAAAATTTTAAATGGTGAGCTGAGCGAATATTTTTTTTACAATTTTCAGGCATATTGCAATAACCTGAGACTATAAATTACATTGTTGATAGATTATCTAAACCGTGGTTTATCAAGGATTATGCATATTTGTACAAGACACCTAGGACACATTTATGGCACAATACATCAGAAGAAAAACTTACCAATAAATATGGCATTTTCATATTGTCGTTTGAATAATGGGAGTTTGTCTGGCTTACATTTCATAACAGGAATTTCTATAGGTACAGAATAATCCAGCGGCACAAACTTAAAAGAAAAAAATCGTAAGTGAATTCACAGCAACACAAGTATATGTTTTACTCACATTCATAATAGACTTAAAAATCTGAAAATGAGATGATCTGCAAAACGATAGGCCAAATCCAACCAGCCTCCTGTTCTTACAAATAAAGTTTTATCGGAACACAGCCATGCACATTCATTTTCCCATGGTGCATGGCTAGAAGAACAGAGATGAACAGCTGTAACAGCCTAAAATCGTTACTATCTGTATTTTTAAAGGAAAATATGTGTCAACCTAATATGCTTTTCTCCAAAAGAACTGTTAAGTACATAAAATGACCAGTTTATAACTGCAATAAATGCTTTGATTTGTGATTAGGTAGTGAAGGTACTGTAAATTATAATCATAAACTATTATCTATTTTTCATATTTTTATATTAAGAAAAAAAAATAAAGATTTGTATGTTCCTGAAAACTGATGCATTAACCTCACTTAAAATGATTATCTGGCCTTTGGAGAATACATATACTACAGCTGGTTAAAAAGCTGAAAAAGAATTTCAGAGATGTATCTGAATGAAACTCAAAAGGCATACCCTGTTTCTCCGAAAATAAGACAGTGTCTTACATTAATTTTTGCTCCCAAAGATGCGCTAGGGGATTTCTTATTTTTCCATAAAGAAGAATACGGTACACATTTATTGTTGAACCAAAAAAAAAAAAAGAAAGAAATTAATTACCTCTATAAGTTACGGTAGTAGCTGTCATCACAAACCAGCTCACTGATTGGCAGCCAGAGCTGTTCAGGCAGTGTGAGGTCTCTTTAAATCAGGAGTCAGACGCCTTACGATAGCTTTGGGGGCCTTATATTCCGGGGGAGGTCTTATTTTCGGGGGGGTGCCTTATATTACAGTGAGAGGCAAAACTGGAAGTAGGTCTTACTTTTGGGGGATGTCTTACTTTCAGGGAAACAGGGTAGGGTCCATCCAAACCTTCTTACCCTCCCACGCCCTTTTCCTAGCCCGCCTAAGACATTTCCACATCAGGTTATCCACAGGCACGCAGGCAGTAGTCCTCACCTCTGGAAGTTGTTTGGATATTCGAATCTGGTTGTGTGGTTTGTCGTTTATTTGGAATCTCACAGCATCAACTCGACCTTTCCGATGACCATGAGCAATGATCTCTTCCCCACGCCACCAGTAAAAGTGCACCGGGCGTTTACAGTCTACCAAGAGATAGTCAAAACGTTCTAACCACTTAGATACGTTTGGTTATTATCAGGACACTACACTCAGCAATAGAGAACTCAAAAATAACGGTGCTAATTAAAAATGCATATATCAAAATTACTCTTTTAAGACAGTCTGGATTAGGCGGTAATTTAAGGATCATGACTTAAATGTAAGACTCAACTAAGTGTTGTCTACCTGTGCCATCGCTGCACCAAACACTGGAACTAAAGAGTTTTCTCAATGACAAGAACAGGGCCAAGACCGGTTTGGCTCAGTGGATAGAGCGTCAGCCTGTGGACTGAAAGGTCCCGGGTTTGGTTCCGGTCGGGGGCATGTACCTTGCTTGCGGGCACATCTCCAGTGTGGGATGTGCAGGAGGCAGCTGATCGATGTCTCTCTCTCATTGATGTTTCTGACTTTCTATCCCTCTCCCTTCCTCTCTGTGAAAAATCAATAAAATATATTTAAAAAAAAAAAAAAAAGACTCAACTAAGTGTTGTCTGTCCAGAGCTGTCTCAGGAAGGACTGATTCAATCTTCACAGTAACAATGAAGATCGTTATCATCACGGTTTTAGAGACGAGGAACCTGAGTCTCGAGAAGGTCAAGTTTTAGCCATCCACCAGGAGCCTAAGTCCCTGATGCTTCTTCCCCGAACCCCACTTCCTTCCCAACTGAGAGGGGAGCTAAGGCACTCAACGAGATTCAGGGGCCACACACCTCCAGGGATAACATCAACTCCATCATCATGTACTAAGATGCCTACTGTGTGGTAGAGACAAAACACTTGGGCGCGTCAGAAACACTCATTCTTAAAACTGTCCCCCCATTAACTACTTCTCCTGTCTGCGCGGAGAAGCTGCAGATGGTTCCCTGGAAGCCCAGAACGGCTGGGTGTGACCCCTGAGCACCAAACCTAGCCTCTCAGCTGCCGGCTCTTTGGAGTAGGACCATTATTTTACATTTCTGCGCCCGCTGTAGTTTTCATTTATAAAACCACGCTACCACCTGCTGCACCCAGGTACTGCGAGGACCCGTGAGCTGGCACACATCACAGGGCCAAGCACACAATCCACGCTGCATAAACGTGCACAGTTAGGCGATGTCATCAGTCCTGCCTCTCATCTTTTCAACCCCAGGCCCAAGGGCTCCGACCCTAATTCTCATTTTGCAAATGAGAAAGGTGATGCTCAGAGTGGTGCCTAAAAGTTGCCATCGGCTTTGGTGACATTTCTGGTGGGGGGAGCAGAAAGGAACCCCTTGGCTGAGCCTGCACAGCTCTTCCACTGGGTGGGGCGGTCACCAGGCGGGACCCCCACCAGGCCCCGCAAGGGCGAGCCCCGCAGACCTGCACCCCTAGCCTAAGAGCTGCACCATCATCATCATCGGGTGGCAGCACCCTGTCCCCGCATTCCCGGCGCAGTGACACCTGCTGCACCGCGCTGTCCCCGCTGGGAGTCCCAGGCCTGGGGAGACCTTGACACAGAGAGAGGCAGGAAGAGGGGGAGCAGAACCAGAGGAGGCCGAGTGGGTCACCCCGCCCCGCGGCGCAGGCCCGGGCTCACCGAGGGAGGCGGAGGCCAGCACCGGGTTGTGCGCGCTCAGCAGGCCCAGCAGCGCGGCCACCAGCTGGTCCAGGAAGGGCGAGGCGACGGCCTCCGCGGGCGGGTGGCCGGGCGGGCGGCCGGGGCGCCGCAGGTAGAAGTGCTCCTGCAGGAGGCAGTCGCACGCGGCGGCGCGCAGGCTCGCCAGGTCCGGGGCCGGCGGCGGCGGCGGCGGCGGGGACGCGGGCTCCGGGGGCGGCGGCGGCGGCGGCGGGAGGCCCGACAGGAACACGGTCTTGGTGAAGCCCTGGTACCAGCGGTCGGCGTGGAGCGCGGGCGTCTGCGGGCTCACCACGTACTTCTTGAACTGCATCTTGGTGAGGATGCGCAGCTTCTCGTCCGCCGTGGGCGCCGCGTGCACCCGCGCCTGCCAGCGCGCCACGCGCCGCAGCCGGGCCGCCTTGCTCTTGGCCGTCAGCGAGGCCACGATCGGCGGGTAGCGCGCCGCAGGGGCCGCCGCCGCCGCCGCCGCCGCCATCGCCGCCGCCGCCTCTGCGCCAGCGACATCCGGGGTCCCCGCGGCGGCCTGGGCCGCAGAGTGCAGCGACCGCCCCGGCCCGCGGGGCACCAGCCGCCACCACCGGGCCGCCGCCATCTTGGCCCCGAGTTCCGGCCGGAAAGGGTGGGTTTCCGCTACTAAGGACCAATCGGAAAGCAGGATC